>MU784694.1:13318-30074 GCA_026770625.1 Nicotiana glauca
AATGATTAGGGTTAAGGGTATTGCGGATGTCTCTAGGTTAAAGAAAGAGAGATGAGATCTGGGTCGTTGGATCTATTGATCAACAACCTTGATAATTTGGGTATTAAAGAATTACGATGTGAAAAAGTCATGGCCGTTGGATTCGGACGACTGAGATCATGTCTAATGGAGTGCTAAAAAATTAAAGAAAAAATAAGGATGAAATGCGGGCCATTGATCTGATAGATCAATGGTCCAGATTCATTGTGCTTTCTTTGTGAGTGGGATTAGAGAGTGACGTGGCATGCTCTGATTGGTTTAAATGAAATGGCCAGGATTGCCAACTTGGATTATAGGGTCTTTGGACTGGTTGCTTTTTCCAGATTGGGCTTGATATTGAGCCAAAATTAGTTTAAAAGATGGACATCTTGTGTTTAATTGGAGATTCACAATTGTAGCCTTTTGGTCTTCTAAATTATGAAATACTTTGTCTTCTAAATTATAACACTAATTTTGAACATAATAATCTAATTAATCAGAATTTGAGAAATAATTTATTAAATTAATTATAAAGCCTAGATGGTGTATTTTAGAAATTGCCTTAATGATATAAAACTTAGTAAGCATATTTATAATTACATAACGTTAGTATTAGGTTATTAATTTCAAAACTAATACTTAATCAATTTTTCAAAATAGGTATTTATTAATAGAAAATACTTTCAAAACATTCATTGTAAATTATTAAGTACAAATAAATTAATTTCAAGGGGGGGGGGTCAAAATTGGCCGTCAACAGCTGTCCCTCTTTGACTAGAGACGATGAAAGAGTTTTTGGGAAAAGAAATTGAATCAAAGCCAATTTTGTCCGACTTTAGGCATGCATTGCAGGAGTGACACGATTATTATAAATTTCAAGATTTAGAGAATTCCTAGGAGGAAATTTAGGGAATCGGACCGAATTCTGGCTTTTAATTGCTGACATACCTTGGGCTTAACGAGGATCAGGCCTCATGTAGCTGTGGAGTGAAGATTTTGAGGAACCGATACTTGCAGGAACTGCCCCAATATCATATTATGTCGATACAACGAGACGGAGGGTTAGGCACTCGTGATGGCTTGAATTTGCGGCTTGACTTGAAGGATTTGAAGATTTGGAGTTCCACTGGTCATTTTGTGTATGAATTTGGATCTCTGGCCCACTAATGAGTTTGTTTTCCCTTATAGCATTGTAGTTTGGTTTGTTGCTTAGAAAGAGTTCCACGTTGTGTTGTTTGTTCCTACAAAAAATGAAATACACACATACCCATATATTGCAATGTAGAATATATTAATATGTGATATAGGAGATGCAGGAAAGATGATGCATGGCTACCTGCGAGTCGCTATTTAGAATCGGGATATTGGGATACTTGATCTTGACTCGATTAGTTAGTCGGGCTACGTACCGTCCGTAGCTATCAGAGTATTGAAAAAGTGTCTCCGCTTGTTGGGAGATCTTGACTTATAGAATGCGTCTCCGCTTGTTGGGAGAGCTTTGCACGGAGGAGATGTCTCCACTTGTTGGGAGAGTTTTGCACTACATCATGTAAAATAATCTCCACTTGGGAGTGATTGACTTAAACTGTAATCATGCCTGAAGCTGCATGAGAAAACTTCAAAACATTCAAAGTAATAGCAAAGGAAACAAAAGCATGCCCAAGAGATACTTTTAGCTACGATGCTAAGTTACGGCCATCGATTGGCAAAATGTCAGTGATGAGGTTTGCGACTGTCTACTCTGGCCTCCGTTATGATAGAGCAGCGGTGTGGACTGTGCCACGGCAGAATAAATAGTTTGCTATATGAAAGGCTTCGATTGGCGAAGCCGACATTCGATTTGTACAGGGCGCTCCAGTCGATTGAGCTGACTATTTGATATATAGAGGACTTCAATTGGTGAAGCCAACAGTTCGTTTTGTACAAGGTGCTCCGATTAGTTGAGCATGCAGTTTGCTATATTCCATATCATAGGTCGGACTCCAAGGTATCTGCAAAGGATTCAAAGATTAGATTTGGTTGTACCTAAAAAAATTCAAGTAAGGGAGTAAAGGGAAATAATCCTAGGAAGGTGGCTGCTTCATCATTTTCCCCAGTGTGGTCTCAATGCTTCCTTGATTCCTATTGACCCTGCACTCAAAGAAAAATTCTAAGTGGGAGTGGGGGAGTTGGTTTGTGTTGACAATATTGTTGGTTTACCCCGGGCTCTGATATGGTTATGCCACGAAGTTCAGTAAGTGGAAAAAATTAATTTATTTTATAGAAAAACAATTTTGAAAAGCTTCGTTTTAAGACTAATGCCATCGTTCTGGATTATGACATTTACAAAAAGTTCTCCTCATGCGAGCGTCTCTTCTTGAAGCTCTATTTTGTTGATGTCGATCATTCGCGATGCTTGATAACATGATTGCTTGTTGTTGCGACTGCGTCCTAATTCAAACTAATACATTACAAAGGTTTTCTCTAAGGTTGTGATTGAACCCTTTTAGGTTGCCTACATTTCCAAAACGGAATTAGGTCCGAACGTAGTTTGTAGATGATGAAAAAATATGATAAAGATGACCGAGCCTGACTGAGGCAACCTACATATCCAAATAAAATCAGGTCAAGACGTAGTTCAATTACAATGGATGCAAATGATGAGATTAAGAATGAAATGAAATGGGCGAGTCTGACTCAGAGTGCCTACGTATCCAAATGGTATCAGGCCAGAATGTAGTTCAATCAGAAATGATGACTGAATCCTATGAGGATTGCCTACATATTCCTTCCTGAGGAAATCAAGTCAGCATAATGCTAGAGCGACATACAAAAGTGGTATTTGGTTTTCCTATTACAAAAGAAAAGAGGGACAGAAACCGAACCCTTCGTGGGTGTCACGACCCAAACCGATGGGCCGCGACGGGAAGCCGGTACCTTACTCAACCGAGTACCAATGTAACCTATCTTTCATATAATTCTATCATAGATAAATGAACCTAAGTAAATCATGGGGATATGCAAACATATATATATATATATGACACACTGGCCTATAAGACCAAAAATGATAACTAGTACAATGAACATACGCCGATAAGGCCATACAATCTTTCACGTGCACAACATATGTCTACAAGCCTCTAAGAGTACATAAATGTCATAAAGGTCGGGATAGAGACTCGCCATACTATTAAATACATATCCTAATCATAGTGACCAAATAAAAAATTCCGGAGCAAATGGAGCGCACCAACACCTTCCGCTGAGCTGGTAGCCTACTTGGAGGGCACCTATCCTATCTATTAGGACCTGCGAGTATGAAATGCAGCGTCCCCAGGCAAAAGGGATATTAGTACGAATAATGTACCGAGTATGTAAGGCACATAAATAAGTATATAAAAGACATGGAAGAAATATGGAGTAATTTACTCAACCTATAAGTCTGGATAACTCTGTAAATCGTGAAATACTTATCGTGTCATGCATAAGTGTATCAATGTCATGTTGTGCAAAGGTACATGTTTCATAACATCCTCAAGCCTCTGAGGGCATCCAATCATATTATCTCGCCCACTATGAGCAAAATCATCAACATATACCAGCTGATCAGGTGGTGATGCGTATATAACGGCGTAACATTTTCCCATATTCCATATACATATATTATACATATATACGCGTATATAACACCATCTGGTCAAGAGTGAATGTACATGTATACAATGCATGAGAAGTACGTCAATAAAATCTCTTGGAATGTCATAAGACCATTATGCCTTTTATTAATATCATGAAATAAACTTTATCAACTTACGTATTTTCTGAGACCCATGAATAAATGATAGAATAATAGGATACATTGGGAATTAAGAACATAGGCA
Organism: Nicotiana glauca; assembly: GCA_026770625.1. Taxonomy (NCBI): domain Eukaryota; kingdom Viridiplantae; phylum Streptophyta; class Magnoliopsida; order Solanales; family Solanaceae; genus Nicotiana; species Nicotiana glauca. The sequence continues at coordinate 17,200 of MU784694.1, forward strand.
CCTCTAAAATTTCTATGAATAGAGTAATTTATGGAAGTTGTGCATTCGCTTGTTTCGTTTGTGTAGTATAGATCATGCCAAAAAAAAGAAATGATGGCCTTAACATACCTGGAATAGGAAAAAATCCGTATGATATTCTTGGAAAAGGTTGCACCGTACTCACTTGGAATCGCAAAATCGCACGTTGCTAAGGTGCTAAGAAATCTCGTTGGAATTTTTGTTTACGTTATTAATTCTCTTTGTTTTGTAACCTTTGCAATAGGAAATCTTTGTGAAATTACTACTTGAATGTCTAAAGTTCAAAGACGCCAAAATGCCAATTCATGTTCTGGACATTTTTTGGAGTTTCAAACACAAAATTTAAGCACTCATCCTTAACTTAGCAATTTTGTATACCATCTTTGATAAGGCAAGAAAGTCTCTTAAATTTGTAATCTTATGGGGCCCACTTTGTGGCTTACTTGGCCAACAATTTCCTCCAAATATGACGCATTGCTTTGTAATTCAATAGTCATTACTTAAGACATGGGTTGCTGCCATGTCTGGATGGTCCTCTTAGACTGGCCATCGGTCTGAGGATGGAAGGCTGTGCTAAGACTCACTCTGCTACCCAAAGCCTTCTGTAGGCTCTGCCACATTCTTAAATCTATCCAAATTTCATCTCTTTTCCTTAATCAATTTATTAATCCCCACTAATTCAATAATTAACTAATTATTCACATAATTAGGAATTATCTCAAATCACTTAAAATACTACTCACTTTTAATACACTTTGCACACCTTTCTATTATGGCCATGTGGTACCTTGTATGATACTAGTCCATAAATACGGGGTATTATAGCTTGGACCGTATTTTACTCCAAGATATCAAATTTCGACGAAATTTATTTTCTTTGATTCGCTCACCCTCTCACTTCTATGAACTTACTCATCACTTATGAAATAGCATATTCCTTATAATCTCCGAATAATCTTTTCCGTGGACTGATGTCAATTACCTCACGACAAATTTAACGTACAATACTACAAGGTACAACATCGTCGTAATTTAATACTGTGATGCGTAACATCATCATAAAGTAATACTGCAAGGCGTAACATCATCGTGATATAATACTGCAGGACGTAACATCATCGTAATATAATACTGTGGGACATGGCATACCGCATCTATTCTTTTCTTGTCGATGAGAATGACTGGCATACCGCATCTATTCTTTTCTTGTCGATGAGAACGACTTACTTCTGTCTGGCCCGTATCCACTATGTGTCGTCCACCTCGGCCTCTTGAATGACCTTTAAAGATGGTATCTCGACTTCTACGAGTATCACAGCTTCAATGTCATATACTAATATGTACGGTGTTGTCCTAGTGGATGTTATCATGGTGGTCCAATAACCTAGTAAGGCGAAAGATAGTTTCTCGTGCCATTGCCTGTGATTGTTCACTATATTTCGTAACATCCTCTTGATATTCTTTTTGGTTGCCTTGACTGCCCCATTCATTTGTGGTCTGTAAGTTGTGAAGTTGCAGTGGACGATCCAAAACATCTCGCAGATTTCTCTTATGAGGTTGATGTTGAGGTTTGTTACATTGTCAGTGATGATAGACTCCGATATTCCAAATTTGTAGACGATGTTGTTCCGGACGAAATCTTCCACCACCTTCTTTGTGATATCCTTGTAGGTAGATGCTTCGACTCATTTAGTGAAATATTCTATAGCTACCAAAATGAAGCTATATCTATTGGATACAGCGGGCTGTAGGGGTCCAATCACGTCATGCCCCAAGCGGCAAGCGGCTAGGGTGAACCCATCACATTTAATTCATTCGGTGGAACCTGAATGAAATCATCGTGAATCTGGAACTTGTGACACTTTTGTACGTAGCAAATACTATCGCTTTCCATATTCATCCAAAAGTATCCAGCTCTTCTTGGTTAATGTGAACTCATTCATGTGGGGTCCACATGCTCTTGCATGTAATTCTTCCAATAACCTGGTTCCCTCGGCAGCATCTACACATCTCAACAAACCTAAATCTGGGGTCCTCCTGTACAGGATTTCACCGTTGAGGAAAAAGTGGTTCGCCAACCACCTGAGGGGTCACTTTTGACTACTAGTGATATTCTCTCCAAGTATTATCTGGTTGCAAGGAATTTCCTGATGTCATGATACCATGGCTTACCATCTGGCTCTTCATCTAAATGGATGCCATATGCATGTTGATCCTTGATATCTACTTCGATAGGTTCAATAAAGTTCTTCTTTGGATGTTGAATCATAGATAATAGAGTTGTGAAGGTGTCGACAAACTTGTTCTGAATCCTGGATACATGCTTGAACTCAATCTTCATGAACTTCTTGTATAGATCCTTCACGAAGTGCAGGTACAGAAGGATCTTGACATTTTGGTGGACCATTCCCCTTGGACTTAGTGTATCAATAGTTCGAAATCCCCTATGACCAATAATTCTTTGACGTTCATGTCGACTGCCATTCTGAACCCTAGGAAGCACACTTCCTATTCAGCCATATTATTGTACAAGGGAATCTTATCTTTGCCGATACTGGATAGTGCTATCCGGATGCTAAAATTAGGACCGCCCAATTCCAACTCCTTTAAATTTTGCTATCCGTCGAAAAATATTTTCCATCAAGGGTATGATTCTGCAATATCTGCTCTACCAAATAATGCTTCTTTATTGGGAAAATACGTAGTAAGTGGCTCGTAATCCTCATCCACAAAATTCTCTACGAGGTGGTCGGCTAAAGCTTGCCCCTTGATAGCATTATATGTTATGTACACAATGTCAAATACACTTAGGAGAGTTTCCCATTTAGCAAGCTTTCCGATCGGCATCGGCTTCTAGAAGATGTACTTGAGTGGGTCGAGCCGAGATATTAGATGCGTAGTGTATACTGGCATGTAATGCCTTAGTTTCTAGGCGATCCAAGTCATAGGACAACAAGTATGTTATATCAAATTTTATTTGGCCTCGCATGGCGTGAACATATTATTTAAGTAGTAGATGGCGTGCTCCTTTTTCCCAGTTTCATCATGTTGTCCCAACACACAGTCGAAGACGTTATCCAAGACTGATAGATATTGTAACAATGGCTTTCTGGGCTCGGGGGGAACCAGCACTGGTGGATTTGAAAGATACTCCTTAATTCTGTCGAAGGCTTTCTACATTCTTCTATCCATTTTGTGGCAGCATCCTTTTTCAGCAACTTGAAAATGGGTTCACAGATTACCGTAGATTGGGCTATGAAGCGACTGATGTAACTCAATCTACCCAGGAAACTCACACATCTTTCTTACTCTTTGGTGGTGACAATTCCTGAATGGCCTTGATTTTTGATCGGTCCAATTCTATCCCTTTCCTGATTATAATGAAGCTCAATGATTTTCTGGCAGGGACTCCGAATGTGCACTTTGTCGAGTTCAATTTCAAATTGTACCTCCGTAGGCATTCAGAATTTTTTCTCAAATCTTCCAAGTGCTCTGAACTCTTTTGATACTTGATGATGACATCATCCATATATACTTCAATCTCTTTGTGAATCATGTTGTGAAAAAGGGTCGGCATAGCCCTCATGTAGGTGGCACCAACATTCTTGAGACCAAAGGCATGACTCTATAGCAGCAAACTCCCTAAGGTGTGGTGAAGGCCATCATTTCTGCGTCTTCCTCATGCATCAAGATTTGGTGGTACCTAGCGAAACGATACACAAACAACTATAGTTCATGCTTCGCGCAGTTACCTATGAGGATGTGGGTAAATGGCAAAGGGAAGTCGTCCTTTGGACTAGCTTTGTTGAGATCTCGGTAATCCATGCATATCTTGATCTTTCCATCTTTCTTGGGTACTGGGACGATATTTGATAACCAGCTAGGATAATTGGTGACCCTTACCACATTCACCTCTATCTACTTGGTTACTTCCTCATTTATCCTAAGACTCAAATCAGGCTTAAATTTTCTAGGTTTCTGCTTGACCGGCGGTCTAGTAGGATCGGTGGGCAGTCGATGCGAGACAATGTCAGTACTTAATCTTGGCATGTCATCATATGACTATGCAAACACATCAATATGTTGTAAGAGGAGCTCAACTAGTTTTTCCTTCTGCTCGTCTTATAGATGAATGTTGATTCTGGTTTCTTTTACGTCTTCTTCACTTCTAAGGATGACCACTTCTGTTTCTTTGAGGATGGGCTTTTTCTAACTCTCTAGTTATTCAGTCTCCTATGGGAGATTTTCTGGCATCATACTCTCATCATACGCCTCATAATCTGGGTCGTTTGTCTTGGCAGTTTCATTACATGTCACAATTGCAAAATGCTGGTTTTTAGCAATTTGATTGCTAAAAAGAAAATTTAAGTACGAATGAAGCTGTAAATAAACTTGAAATATTTTAAGAAAATGATTCTTTTTATTTTATTAAAAAAGGGGAACGTCTAAGCGTTCAAAAGAGTCGAATGCCAAAAAGGTACAAACATGGTGTAGGCCTCAATTGACTGTGCTATTTTCAAAAAGAATTTTTTATAGTTCCACACTACCAAGACTCTCGGCTAGCCAAAGATGGACTAGCGGTCCAATTCCACAGCTCTTCCCCTAGTTCAGCATCCCTGATAGTCGGTGTGTTGATGTTAGTCACTTCATAACATTTTTCAATCATATTCACAAACAGCTTTCCCATCCCATCGATGATATCATCTTCTGATACTGAACTCTAGCCTGGACTGGAAATATGCTCTTGCACAAATACCTTTTTCTCAAAGCTACCGGTATGAGCTTTCCCCACCGGAGGCTCATATCTTATACGGGCCCATCCTTTTTGCCTATTAGGCTCAATTGACTGGTGATCTCGTCTGACATGGCTCCCAACCCTACTCCTTGTCTGTATCCATATTTCATCATCTCCCTCATAGCCATCTTGGATCTGTACAGTGACTGCACTCCCAAGTTTTGTTCAGTCTCTTCCATTTTAGTAGTATGCGTGATTTCCACTACATGGAAAACAACTCCGTCTAGCCCTTCAATGAATGGAACAGCATGCTCCAAATAGGTGGAGTGACCCCACTTGCCATGGATCACGATCTCCTAACATCCCCACTCAAATTTCATGCATTGGTGTAGAGTGGATGGGACGTCCCCTGCCATGTGTATTCAGGGCCTTCTCAATAGCAAGTTGTGGGAAGAAAAGATATCCATTACTTGAAACGATATGGGAAATTAAACCGGCCCGATCTGCTAAGCCAAATAAATTTCTCCAATAACATTTCTGCGAACCATCAAAGGACCTTACCCTCACGTGGCTTTCCTTGACTTTTCTCAGATGGATTCCTAACTCCGATAAGGTAGAGAGCAGACAAATGTTGACTCTTGACCCTCCATCGACCAACACTAGGGACACCACTTTGTCCCCACACTTGACATTGATATGAAGGGCTTTATTGTGACTTACGCCTTCGAATGGAAGTTCATCTCTTTTGAAAGTGATCAAATTTACTTTGAATATTTTCCCAATTGTTGCGGCCACCGCCTTACTATTAGTGTTGCTTGGTACGTTTACCCCGCTTACTACTTTCACAGGGCATCCTTTTGACTGTCAGAGCTCATCAACAAGTCCATAATTGATATCTGTGCTAGAGTTTTCTTCAACTTATCCTCCATGGAGTACTCTTTGGTCGACATTCTCTTCCAGAATTCAGCGGCTTCTAGGTCTATTATGTTCTTTCTCTGAATTTTCTCTCTTTGCAAGTTCCCCCGATTTGCATCTTCAAAAGCATAGTATCTCCCAGACCTATTCATACCATGGCCTACAACAAAGTCTGTCATCTTTGCCTTCCCTTTCTGTTGGTCCATCCATGGGACAGTTTTATATTCCTGATTCTCTTCGTTCCCTGTAGCAATGCCAGGTTGTCAATGATAAGTTTGAATTGTCACTGTAGGTCTTACTTGTACTGTAATCATTGGAGCCCTTTGAGGTGGGATACTGGCAGATTCTGTATTTCCTATTGTGACAATCGTTCCTTTACATCATATTCTTCATCAAATGTGATCATGTTGACTCCCTGGTTTCGGTGATTTGGCAGAAGATTGCAATTCACATTGGGCGGCAGTAGAGTGCACTGAATGGATTCGCTCTTTATCAGTGTTTCAATCTCATTTTCAGAGTAAAACAATCTTCGGTATCATGCCCAAGCACGTTGGAATGGTACACCCACCTTTTAGTCTCATTAAATACTTGGAGGGATACTCAGGAAACCTTCCTTCCACTGGATGTATCAATCTTTCTCTTCTCAATCTCTTGACAATTGGTCCAAAGGCTCATCAATCGGGGTATAATTTCTGGGACCCCCCTCTTCAAAATTAGGACGAGGTCATGGTGCATAAGTGGGTTGGTTTTAGTAGGTAGTGGTTTAGACGGAAGCATATGGTCGTTGTGGGTTCGGGTTATTGTGGGCTCAAGAGGGGTTGTATTATGGTTGAGGGTGATAATATTGTGGGTATTATTATAGACTGGAGCGTATCTAGGTAGTGGTGAATGGTTGTTTAGGGAATAGGAAATGTTTATGTGATGTGGCTTGGGTGGATAGTAAGGGACGACTGATGTGACCTCCTCTTTCTTCTTCTTTCCGCTATCGATTAACTCTAATTGGATTGACTTGCTAGCCGCTTGTAGTGCTACCATGGATTGTACTTTACCATATTTTATACCCTCTTCCAAGAAATCTCCCATCTTGACCAGCTCGGAAAATTTATGTCCCATTATTCCCATCATTTTTCAAAGTATATCCCTTCATAGGGCTCTGATGAAACACTTGGTTAATTCACTGTCGTTCAGCGGAGGTTGCGCCCTGGCAGCCTTTGATCTCTACCGATGTGTATATTCTTGGAATGAACCAGATGGATTTTGTTGTAGGTTCACTAGTGCGAACCTATCGGGAGTGATCTATGTGTTGAATCGAAAGCCATTCATGAAGTCCTCTGTGTCGACGCCCCCTTTTTCTCGCGAAATCGGGTTTACGACATTTGGGAAGACAACTCTATTCCCGTTTGAGAATTGTGTTTTTGGAATTGAAGATTCGCCACCTAATGATTAGTGCATTAGGACACTAAGAGTTTTGAGTTTGAAAAATCACAGTTCGGGTAAGGGCTAGAAATTATCTCGAGGGGAAGGTGTTAGGCACCCCTCAAGATCCACTATTGTGGTTCCCGGCCATGCTATGTTGTGACTTTAATGCAAATAAGCATACCAATAATTTCACACATAAGGGTTGCAAGCATGTTGGAATTAAAGTCTAGATGGTTCCACAATTCGTTTGAGGGAGGGGCTAAGTGCAGAAAATTAATCGTGACATGAATAAACAAAAAATTTTAGAAGGAAAGGAATAATGCAGTAAAATTAAAGAGGGAGTTTGGGGGGCAGCGGAAGCAAAGACATAATTTTATTTATAATAAGAAATTTACATGAATAAAAGGGGTCCTAGGCTTGTAAAATACATGAATCATCCACACAACACCGGTAGCCCAATCGTACGCATGGTGTTATCGTGTGATCATCATCTCCATGTCTAACCTTCCCACCTCGTTAAGGTATTAAGCGCAGAATGGTATCGTTACTTATTGCATGCTATTACCCGTCCCAATCCTATACTTCCCGGAGGCAAATAGGACTACTAATCCTAAAGGGAAGGAAGTTGGGGGGATTTTGAGAGTTTCAAAGGATAAAATTCTAAGGCGATATTCAAAACATATACAACAGATTTGGGAGAGCAAGTAAGCAGATGTGGCTCAAATAGGCCTCCTTAAAACAAAGAAAAGCATATATTTTAGCATGTCTTACACATGTTGGTTTGGTCTGAATTAAATTAAGGCGTAGGATAGGTTGATTTACCATATATTTCCCAGATAGGGATTCCAAATTAGCCCTGCTTAGATGTAGTTGTCAAAGACTGATACAATTGATTAATTGCATAATCATTTCCCTATGTGCTTAACGGGACCTATAGGCATGATATCTATTTGTTCAGAGATAAAAGAGCAAACTGATGATAGAAAAAGAATGGTTAGTTACAAGGTTACAGGTTCTGCGCGTGTTAAACAAAATTGCTACTGATTTTAGACTTAGGAGCGAGTGGACAATTCAAGTTTTAATTGATAGCTCCTATAGACATGCTTTCTAGGCGTTACTGATTTTAAACACTTTATTGTTCATGCAGAAATCCTATATACAGGTCATTTATATGCGGTTGATTATTAAATCCTGTAACAAGTTTGCCTAATGACTGATGCATATGCAAAAATGCAGAAGTCCTATAGACATATTACCTACATGATATGCAGACTTTCAGAGACATAGCATCTATACGAAAAGGCGGAAAATTCTATGAACATGGTATCTGTGTGAAATTGCAGAAGAAGCCTACGAACATGATATCTATATGAGGTGCAGAATTTCAGTAGTTAACTATATGAAAATACAGAATTTCAGAGACATTATTTCCCTATAGTCATGGTATCTACGTGAAAATGCAGGGTTTGAAAGTAATAGTCCTATAAACATGATTTCTATGTGAAATGCAGAATTTGAAAGGGGTAAATATCTTATAGACATGGTATCTACGTGAAAATGCAGGGTTTGAAAGTAATAGTCCTATGAACATGATTTCTATGTGAAATGCAGAATTTGAAAGAATAAATATCCTATAGATATGGTATCTACCCTTTTTGGCATGCATTCAATCCCATCCCTTTTCACTATACCCCGGTGGTTATTACAAAGTTTATTACACAGCTTATTACAGACCAAATGAATCAAAAGAAATAAAAATTACATCAGTGACTATATCTACATCTATCAGCCTAATCCAGACTCAAAGTCTAATAATATGAGATAAACCAACTTCCAGTATTGGATTTTCAAAGCCTTTCTCTTATTTGGGATGTGTCAAAGTTCCAAGGAACTTCAAGAGTTCCAGGCAATGCTTACACCCCAAATATCATTGCAGAACAGATTATAGTACAGAGTGAAAGGGCCAGCCCTCAAATGTTCGAGTTCAGAGGGAACTCAAGGTCCCAAGGCAAGGCTCATAGGAGGGGGGCAGAACTTAGAATCTAGGAGTAAGTGTAAGTGCAATAGAGGGGAGTTAGGGAATGCCAGGGCAGGCTGACGGTCAGGCCCAGCAATTAGAATGCTGGCACACCCCTGATCATCCGGTCAGCTTAAAAATTAAAGAGTTAGGATTTTGAAGGTCAGGTTCAGCCTTGGACATCAATTTGGATGTTGCCAAGTTATACCTTAACTCAATACACATAAGGGAATGTGGGTATGGGAAATTGAAAGAGGCTAGGATCCAAAGGATCCAGTTTTAATCCATGACAATAACTTTGTATATTGCCATATCTTAAACTAAAGCCCAAGCACATAAAAGGGGATAGGGATAGGGACTCATTGCAGCAACAGATAGCAAGGCATAAGTAACTACTTTAAAGTTGAACTCTACAAAGCAGTAAAGTAGACACGGGCATAAAGGCTTGTAAGTAAACACATTGGAGTTGATGCTGGAATCAAAAGTAGGACATACCAGTTTCAGAAAAGTAAATGAAAGAAGAAGTTTTGCTAAGCCAAATTGCGAGCAAGCAATGCAAACGATCTCAGAAGAGAGTAAAGAGTGCAAAAGAGTTTGTGATTCGAAAATTAGTGAATCAGGATTGATTTAAAGTAGAGAAAGGAAGGCCCTTTTTTTAGTGCAGGAAGTAAGTAAGAAAAGGTAAGGTAAATAACCTTGAAAATCAATTTCCCTTCAATTAAGGAACTCTGATTTCCAACGGTTAAAGATAACTAAGGAAAGGGTCAAGCAGTACAATAAAGGGTAAATAGATAAAAGATATTTAAGGTAAAAGTCTAGTGGTACTTGATTTGTGAAAACAAGGAAAGGGAATCAGTAAAAGAACCTAGTTGAAAGCCTTGTTCGATTGAACCAAGTCAGAAAAGAGGTAAAGGATAGTTTATTTTAGGAAAAAATCAGTAACAATCAAGTAAGCAACATTAAAGGGATTCGGAATCAATTAACAGTTGGCAAAACCTTTGAAAGAGAAGTTCTCATATGTAAAACACATAGACATGTCAAGCAAGAGGGATGTCATGCTAATTACGAAAGACTAGCAAGAAAGTTTCAAAATCACAAACGCAGAAAAGTTCAAATTCAGTTCATAAACTCGGAGTGAGTCTGAGAATTCAAGGTTTCAAAGTAGAACCCCTGTCCGAACCCAAAATCAAACTTGCCAAAGAAACCCCCAAATCCTAGGGTGTTTAAACTCGAGTTTGACACAGAGATGAGAAGGCAAGCTATTGAAACAGACTCAGAGACCTCATTCAGAGTATCATGAGAAAACATAAAGCACAATAGCAGGTTCAAGGCAAATAGAACATAGAAACTGATTTGAAGTACATGGAACAAGTTTCAAAAAAAGCTTGGAATTTAAACGAGTTCAGGAGATAAAGGGGTAGTGTAAACTTAAGGAAATAGTCGATGAAACACATCTAGAAAGAACCCAGACAAAGTCCGGTAAAGGCAAACAAAGGACTAAAACTTAGTAGGAAAAACATAGTAAAGGAACACATAAAATAGGCATGTGAGAGCATGATATTGAAACCAGTAAAAGACAGAACAGAGCACAACAGAAAAACTTCATAATACAGTAAACATAAGAACACACGAAAAAGCATGCGAGTCAAAAAAGAGAAAATGAGAACATAGAAGGGAACGATTCACACCAAGAAGAAGAAGAGTCAGAAACATTTTTAGGAACCTTTTCTAGAAACCTTAATCGAAAAGAAGTAACTTTGAAAGAAAATCAGAGAAAACTTTTAAGAAACTTAAGCAATAGTGCAAACATATAATAGATCTAAAAATAATCGGAGAGGAACTTGATAATTAGGGTTTTAGATGAACCCTAGAATGAGAAAGGCTTCGAAAATGTCCGATCTAAGTCGGATAAAGTCAGAATCAGGCTCAGAAGACCAAAAGCCACCGGAGCAAGGCCGGGGATGGCTGGAGTCCTCGAATCGGTAAAGGTCTGAGTGAAGATCCTCAAGGTCTGGCCTCAAACCTTTGAGCAATAGGCATGTAGGAGCCGGAGGAGGTGAGTACAGGCTGTCCATGGCCTGAGAAGCCATGGACTTCGGTGAAAATATGGTGGAACAAGGTAGGGGGAGGCTAGGGTTCTGAAGAACCTTGAGAGAGTTTGAGAGGGTTTGGGGATTCAAGGGTGGCTGAAGGGTGGAAATGAGGGGGATTAGGGTAGGTCGTTGGTTTAATTATGGAAGGGTGGGTTATGGTCGTTGATCTTGAATGATCAATAGTCCAGATTTGAGAGGGTAAGTGGGAATCGGGTAGGGTCATTTAGGTTGGGTTATGGGTTGGGTCAGGTTAAAAANAAGGAAATTGATATGATATATGTGTAATGAAGATTCGGATGTGATGACTAATGAGAGAAAATGGGTAATGCCTAGGTAAGGCAACCTAGCCGATCAGGTCGTGATCGGACACCATGACGCACACGTGGTGGTAATGCGCTGATATTGAATTCCGGATGAGGGAAATGAATTATTGATTGAGAGTAATGCCTCCAATGAGGTGACCTAGCCGGTCGGGTCGTGACCGGACACCGCTCAAGATAGCGGTGGTATTGAGGGCCCAAATCTATGTTGTGGAAATTGTATGAAAGATTATATGAATTGCTTCTTGATTTGCCCGTATTCATTGCTTGTATTTATTTGATAGTTCTTTCTAGTAAAATGGTGTTTAGTTATACATACTAGTACAATTCAAATGTACNCAGGTTGGGGTTGGGATTGGGCCACATGATGGTTAAAATTGAAATGCAAAGGGGCTATAATTGAAATAGATGAGGCTAAATGTTAAACTGCCATTTCTTTCCTTTTTATTTTATAAAAAATAATGAAAATGCTCTTGAAAGAAAATTAAAAGTTCTGAACCAACTAATAATACATAAGTATTAATTAAAAACTACTGGAGCTAATTTTGCATGTAAGGCCCCGTGAAATCCCTACTCAAAAATCTGGATTTCGTGGTACCAAGACCGCCTGTGCATTCCTGATATCGACAATCTTCGGGAAAGGATCATGGTAGAAGCTCACACATCCAGGTATTCCGTGCACCCAGGCTCTACAAAAATGTATCATGATCTCAAGGAAATTTATTGGTGGAACAACATGAAGAAGGATGTGGCGGAATTTGTGGNTCGGGGGCGCTACATTCATTTTATGATTGTAGGTGGCTCCATAGCGGACAGTGCTGACCGTGTGTAGCGGAGCATTTTTCTACTCGAAGTCTCGGTGAGCCCCTTTTTTTTCCATAGGGCTATATGATGCACCTTTTGTCATTTACAGCTTTTCACTTTTGAGGTATAGCCGAGGCCTTGTTGCCGGTATAGTCATGCTTATCTGTTGTATCCTTAGAGGCTCCACAGACACTAGTGTGGGTTATGTACGGGGGTTCGGGGAGTCCACTATATGTATATAATGTGATCCTAAACTTGTGAACTCCTTAAGTTGTAACTCTAATAGAATCCTTGAAGCTAGCTTATGTACGGTAAATTNGAATTGTCAACAGGTAAAAGTCGAACATCAAAGGCCCGGTGGGTTGACATATAGCATAGACATTCCAATGTGGAAGTGGGAGATGATTAACATAGACTTTTTGGTAGGGTTGCCACGCACTTCGCACAAGTTCAACTCAATTTGGATGATCGTGGATCAACTCACGAAATCAGCGCACTTCTTGCCAGTTAAATCTACCGACACAGCGGAACAATATGCTCAGTTATATATCAAA
>MU784694.1:39470-52192 GCA_026770625.1 Nicotiana glauca
TGGTCCTAGTTGACATTCTTGATAGGCAAGTTCGAAAACTTAGGAATAAGGAAATTGCATCCGTAAAAGTATTATGGAGGAACCAGCACGTTGAGGAAGCTACTTGGGAAGCCGATGATGAAATGAAAAAGAAGTATCCACACTTGTTTGAATGATCATGTAATAACTTTTATGCGTTCAGCTCCTTCGAAATCGTATTTGTTGGCTGGATTTATTTAAAACAGTCCTCTTTTGGTAATATGGTCGCCTATATGGCCGTGGTTGATATTGTGCCAGTTATACTATGCTTACAAATATGCTTATGCTGTTATGGAATGTTTCTGGGGCTCTCTGACAGGTGGGTAAGGCCTAGATACAAAGGAAACTCTGGCAAAATTTTCGGAAATCTAGGGAGTTAGCTAAATTTGGAGACTGTCAACCAGTTTCGGGTTGTAAAGAGAAGAAGATTGGACTAAGACTGTTAATAAGTGAACCTTGATCCTCATTCAAGGATGAATGATCTTAAGTGGGGGGGGGGGATGTAAGGCCCCGTGAAATCCCTACTCAAAAACTCAGATTCTGTGGTGCCAAGTTAGGGGGAGGACGAATAATGCATTAAAAAGTCGAAAATAAGTTTCTAGAAAAATGCAAGAAATGCGGTCCAGAATGCGGTCGCATAATCGAAATGCGGGCCACATATCTACCGCAGAGTGAGGCAGAATATTGGCTAAAATTGAAGTCAGTTATGCGATCGAAATGCGGACCGCATAGTCGTCGCATATTTTCCTTTTAATTTTGTGAGGGTCAGTTATGCGGTGCACTTTGCGACCGCAGAACATAAATGCAGACCGCATTCTTACAGCAGACTGAGTCAGAATGTTTAGTTTTTGGGGAGCATTTTGCGGTCCATTATGCGGACCGCATGTTTACTCTGCGATCGCAAATGCAACCGCACATTTGACTTGGGGCTCCAATTTTCTAATTTTTAACCCGACCTCCCTATCAATATAATCGACATAATAGCTCATTTTAAGCATGTTTTCTGAGATTTTTATAGAGAGAGAGAGGGTCTCAAAGGGGAAAGTGTCACCCATCAAATTCTCCTTGATCCTTGCTAAAACATTGAAGGAGCTCAAGTGAAGACACCTAAATTTTCATTCCCAAGAGGTAAGATTCATAACCATAGCTCCCATTTCTACACTTAGATACATGGGGCCAGTAGAAAAGTAATTCAAGAATATAAGAATGATGTTCTCTACATACATGTCAAACCATAGGATATTGGAAGGTAGAAAAACTAAAAAGAAGGCAGTTGTGGGTATAAAATGATAGAAATTCCTCACAAAAAGGGGCTAAGATCACAATGCACGTTTAGTGTTTGATGATATGCTCNCTCTACAAAAATGTATCATGATATCAAGGAAATTTATTGGTGGAACAACATAAAGAAGGATGTGGCAAAATTTGTGGCAAAATGTCCGAATTGTCAACAGGTAAAAGCCGAACATCACAGGCCCGGTGGGTTGACATATTGCATAGACATTTCAATGTGGAAGTGGGAGATGATTAACATGGACTTTGTGGCAGGGTTGCCACGCACTTCGCACAAGTTCAACTCAATTTGGGTGATTGTGGATCGACTCACGAAATCAGCGCACTTCTTGCCAGTTAAATCTACCGACACAGCGGAAAAATATGCTCAGTTATATATCAAAGAAATAGTCAGGTTGCATGGCACTCCAGTCTCAATCATTTCAGATCGAGGCTCAATTTACAGCTAACTTTTGGAAGAAATTTCAGCAGGGCCTGGGTACGCAAGTGAACCTTAGCATAACTTTTCATCCACAAACCGATGGGCAAGCAGAACGGACTATTCAGACGCTTGAGGACATGTTACGTGCTTGTACTCTTGACTTCAAGGGGAGTTGGGATGACCATTTGCCACTCATAGAATCCGCTTGCAACAACAACTTTCACGCTAGTATTCAAATGGCACCGTTCGAAGTATTGTACGGTAGGAGATGTAAATCTCCCATCGGGTGGTTCGAGATTGGACAAGCGAAATTGATAGGGCCGGACCTCGTGCACCAGGCCATGGAGAAAGTCAAGCTTATTAAAGAAAGGTTGAAATCTGCTCAAAGTCGCCAAAAATCCTACTCGGATTTGCGTTGCAGAGATTTGGAGTTTAAAGAAGATGATTGGGTATTCTTGAAAGTTTCCCCTATGAAGGGTATCATGCGNTATTTCGTCTCTAATTCTCAATTTAATTTGTAATTCTTACTCAATAGATCGAAGTGCTAAGAGTTCCGGAAATTCTAAAAGAGTAAGGAAAAGCTTTATTGAGGTATGTATGGCTAAAACCCCCTTTTATTAGAAATCGAGCTCCGTTGGTGCTTACGAACGTGTGGTAAGGTCGTATTGGTGAATGTATTGATTGTTGCTGTGTGTTAATTGATTTGCAATTATCTACATGTTTACATGATGGATGTGCCTCAATGTGTGTAACATACCATTCTTGATAATTGGAGAAAGATAAGAAAATATAATTTTGTGTTGAAATGCTTGGGCTATAGGCTAATATCATAGTGGAGAATTATTCATGCTAGCTATGTGTTCACCTTCTTGTGATGGCAACTTGAATTGTTCTTAGTATATGCCTATGATCACAAACTTGCAATGTGAATATATATATATAATGGAAGACGATGGGACAATGGTGGCCCTGAGTGCCAAGGAAATTGATATGATATATGTGTAATGAAGATTCAGATGTGATGACTAATGAGAGAAAAGGGGTAATGCCTAGGTAAGGCAACCTAGCCGATCGGGACGTGATCGGACACCATGACGCACACATGGTGGTAATGTGCTGATATTGAATTCTGGATGAGGGAAATGAATTATTGACTAAGAGTAATGTCTCCAATGAGGTGACCTAGCCGGTCGGGTCGTGACCGGACTCCGCTCAATATAGCGGTGGTATTGAGGGCCCAAATCTATGTTGTGGAAATTGTATGAAAGATTATATGAATTGCTTCTTGATTTGCCTGTATTAATTGCTTGTATTTATTTGATAGTTCTTTCTAGTAAAATGGTGTTTAGTTATACATACCAGTACAATTCAAATGTACTGACGTCCCTTTTTTTGGGGCCGCTGCATTCGTATTATGATTGTAGGTGGCTCCATAGCGGACAGTGCCGACCGTGTGTAGCGGAGCTTTTTTCTACTCGAAGTCTCGGTGAGCCCCATTTTTTTCCATGGGGCTATATGATGCACCTTTTGCCATTTACAGCTTTTCACTTTTGAGGTATTGCCGGGGCCTTATTGCCGGCATAGTCATGCTTATCTGTTGTATCCTTAGAGGCTCCAAAGACACTAGTGTGGGTTATGTACGGGGGTTCGGGGAGTCCACTATATGTTTATGTTGTGATCCTAAACTTGTGAACTCCTTAAGCTGTAACTTTAATAGAATCCTTGAAGCTAGCTTATGTACGGTAAATTTTTATGATATGAAATGAATCAGTAATGTGGTATACACCGTGTATTATCGTCTAAATAAATCAAAGGCATGAGTTCCGTATTCATATTGAGTTGGGGTAGAAAGTGTTCGGTTAGGCTTGCTCAGTCGGGTTCACTTGATTGAGCGCCGGTCGCGCCTCCCAAGTTTGGAGCGTGACATTGCAATTATAAAATACTATTAATTGAAAAATAGGCTATAATTACAATTATAGCAATTTAGCTTTAAAAGTACTAAATAAATTTGTAAAAATATGCAAAAATCACCTTAATTATATTGTGATGTAAACATGAGGATGGAAATAAATTACTCACCAAAATGATAGTTTTTGAGAATAATTATTGGATTTTGTACAAAAAATAATTTTTAAAAACTTTAAAAATTAGAAAAATGTCAAAAATCTTGGGCATACTTATATATGCATGTACATGCTATTTTGAGAATTTTTTGAGTATAAAAATAGATAGGGAAAAATTGGGTATCAACAGCTGCCCCTCTTTACCTGGTAAGGATGAAAGAGTTGTAGGGTAAAGATATGATGACCAATTTTGACCGAGAGAAATGACTTGCAAAGGTTTTGACCGAGCTCTGGTTTCTGATCTACCTAAATATCCCTGGTTTTACAGGAATCAGGTCAAATGTAGTTCAGGATACATCGAAGGAGCATGCCAATGGGGGTTTTTGAAAAGACGGACGCAATATTTAGGTTTGGAAGGATGGTTGAAGTCTAGTAGGCTGCGGGAACTGGAACAGGATCGCTCCCGCTGAGATGGTCGTTGATAGCCGGTGTACCTGCAAATGATCCATACCAACATATATTGTGCATAAATTTAAACGTGATGCAGGTTCCCATTGGACCATGAATGTTGTCTTCGGACGGATATAATGACGTCCTCGAACCATGACGTCCCGGGCCATGAAGCGTATAATAAAGGATTCGCAGGGTATGAAATGACGTTCTCGGACTATGACAATGGTGCCTCCGAACCATGACGCCTTTGAATAATGATGTGCACAAGATAAAACGGGGTCCTCAGGCCATAGCATGGCGTTCTTGGTCTATGAAAATGGTGCCTCCGAACAATGACGCCTTTGGACAATTTGGCAATGTTTCAGCCCATGAAATGCAGGATTTGGCGATATTTCAGCCGATGTAAAGCATAAATATAAAGGGCGATATTTCAACTGACAAAGATTCAAATGTAAACTACTGATCTTTCAGCCGGTATAGAGAATTAAATAAAGTTGGAGATATTTCAGCCAACAGGGATTTAAATATAAACTAGCGATCTTTCAGCCGACAAAAATTTAAATAAAGCTGGCGGTCTTTCAGCCGATGTAATGATTTAAATAAAGTTGGCGATATTTCAGCCATGCAAGGGATTTAAGTAAAATTGGCGATATTTCAGCTGATGTAAAGTTGGCGATATTTCAGCCGATGTAAAGATTTAAATATAAACTGGCGATCTTTCAGCCGATGCAAATAAGAGGTGGCAATATTTCAGCCATGCAGGATGGAGGTAGTGCTTAACCTCGAAAGGCAGAAAGGTAGCCTTATGCAATGCAGGGAAATGCAGATGGAGACAGTGGTTACTCTCGGAAGGCAGAAAAGTAGCCTCATGCAATGCAAGGAATGCAGGATAGAGATAGTGCTTAGTCTCGGAAGGCAGAAAAGTAGCCTTATGTAATGTAAGGAAATGCAGGATGGAGATAGTGCTTAGTCTCGGAAGGCAGAAAAGTAGCCTTATGCAATGCAAGGAAATGCAGGATGGAGATAGTGCATAGTCTTAGAAGGCAGAAAAGTAGCCTTATGCAATGCAGGGAAATGCAGATGGAGACAGTGCATAGTCTTGGAAGGCAGAAAAGTAGCCTTATGCAATGTAATGAAATGCAGGATAGAGACAATGCTTAGTCTCGGAAGGCAGAAAAATAGCATTATGCAATGCAGGGAAATGCAGATGGAGACAGTGCTTAGTCTCGGAAGGCAAAAAAGTAGCCTTATACAATGCAAGGAAATGCAGGATGGAGACAATGCTTAGTCTCGGAAGGCAGAAAAGTAGCCTTATGCAATGCAATAAATAAAGGTGAAGGGTAATGAAATCTCTTAGCTGAGAGGTGATAGCTGATAGTTAGTTGTCCTTGTGGCTGCTGGGGAGGTCATGTGCGGATAGCACTTGTAAGTGAGCGATGATTCTGAGAGTTGTACTCCTGCAAAATAGGAGTATGTAACGAGATATGATGGCTCTATGTTTTGGGGTGCCTGCATTCAAAGAAAGATTGTGAGTTTTGTCAAGGGGAAGGTTAGTTCGTCTTCCTGTGGACTGCACTCGTCCTACTCGGCTCTTGCTTTCACTGGCAGCGTTGCTGAACAAAGCAATTCTGATAGTAGCCATGAATAACTTTTAAAAATATGATGTACACATAAATAAAAAATAAAAAATAAAAACAATTTTCTTTTAGTTGAACCAACGACTGCGACGTGGTTCAAGATATTGTGACCTCTTTTGCTTCGAAATTTTGAGGGTCCTCCTCAAAATTCTGCCCCAGTTTACTGTGCTGGTGTTTCTGACGGCTGCGTGTGATGAATGGCTAAAAGTCAACTTCGGAATTTTGAGGGTCCTCCTCAAAATTATGCCCGAGTTTCCAATATCGAGGGGAAATGAGAATTTTATTAAATTGTGACCGAACCCATAAGGCTGCCTACGTATCCCCTCTTAAACGGGAATCATGTCAGACATAGTTCAAATTACATCATACAGGAATTATAATGATTACACATAATAACGTTTGACTGCATCTGAATTAATTGGCTTTGGCCAGATGTCTCCATCCAACTCTGCGAGTATGAGGACCCCTCCTGTTAGGACCCAGTGAACCGTGTACGGGCCTTGCCCATTAGGAGAGAACTTTCCTTTGGCCTCACCCTGATGCGAAAAAATTTTCTTCAGTACTAGCTGTCTTGGCGTGAATTGTCTCGGTCTTACCCTTTTGTTGAAGGCTCTGGACATCCTGTTCTGATAAAGTTGACCATGACAAACTACGTTCATTCTTTTTCCATCTATGAGAGCTAACTGCTCGTAGTGACTCCTTACCCATTCTGCATTCTCAAGTTCCGCTTCCTGCATAATTCTCAGGGAGGGAATCTCTACTTCGGCTAGGATGACTGCCTCGGTACTGTAAACCAGCATATAAGGAGTCGCCCCAGTTGATGTGCGGACTGTGGTATGGTACCCTAATAAAGCAAATGATAGCTTTTCGTGACACTGCTTGTATTTCTCTATCATCTTCCTTAGTATCTTCTTGATGTTCTTATTAGACGCTACTACGGCTCCATTCATCTGAGGTCTGTAGGCTGTAGAACTCTTGTGCTAGATCTTGAACATCTCGCACATTATTTTCATTAGATCACTGTTGAGATTGGAACCATTATCAGTGATGATTGACTCTGGGACGCCGAACCGGCAAATGATACGATCGCGGACAAAGTCTTCCACAACCTTCTTGGTTACCGCCTTATATGATGTTGTTTCAACCAATTTGGTAAAATAATCAATTGCCACTAGAATGAAGCTGTGCCCGTTTGATGCGGCAGGCTCGATAGGTCCAATGACATCCATTCCCCAAGCGACGAAAGGCCATGGTGAGCTTGTTGCATTGAGCTCGTTAGGAGGCACATTTATCATGTCTGCATGAATCTAGTAGCAATGGAATCTTCAGACATACTGGATGTAGTCCGTCTCCATAGTCATCAAGAAATAACCAGCTCGGAGTATTTTCTTGGCTAAGACAAAACCATTTATGTATGGACCACAGGTCCCTGCATGAACTTCCTCCAATAACCTGGATGCCTCCTTTGCTTCGACATACCTTAGTAATCCTAAATCGGGAGTCCTCCTATACAGGATTCCTCCGCTGTAAAAGAAGTGATTGGATAACCTCCGCAGTGTACACTTTTGAGTAGTATTTGCAAGTTCTGGATACTCTCCTGTTGACAGATACTTCTTAATGTCGTGAAACCATGGTTTTCCATCTGCTTCTTCCTCGACATGAGCATAATAAACGGGTTGATCCTGGATTTTTACCGGGATAGGATCAATGAAGTTCTTATTTGGATGTTGAATCATTGATGATAGAGTGGCCAATGCATCGGCAAACTCATTCTGGACTCTACGGACGTGCCGGAATTCTGTCTTTGTAAACCTCTTTCTCAACTCCTGTACATGATGCAAGTATGTGAGTATCTTGGAGTTCTTGGTTGCCCACTCTTCTCGAACTTGATGTATGAGCAAGTCAGAATCCCCGATCACTAATAACTCCTGAACGTTCATGTCAATGGCCAACTTGAGCCCCAAGATGCAGGCTTCGTACTCGGCCATGTTGTCGGTGCACGGGAACCTGAGTTTGTCGGACACCAGATAATGTTGACCTATTTACGATACTAGAACTGCTCCTATTACAACTCCTTTAAAGTTTGCTTCTCCGTTGAAAAAACATTCTCCAGCCATCATAGGATTCTGCAATGTCTTCTCCTATGAAAAAGACCCCCTCGTCAGGAAAATACGTCTTTAGAGGCTTGTATTCTCCACCCACGAGCTTTTCGGCAAGATGATCGGCTAGTGCTTGTCCTTTGATCACTTTCTGGGTTATGTAGACAATATCAAATTCACTCAGTAGGATTTGCCATTTGGCTAGCTTGCCCATGGGCATGGGCTTCTGAAAGATGTACTTTAGCGGATCCATCCTTGATATAAGATAAGTGGTATAGGCACAGGAAATAATGCCTCAACTTCTGAGCTACCCAAGTCAGAGCACAACAGGTGCGTTCTAGCAGGGAATACTGGGCCTCGTATGGGGTGAACTTCTTGCTAAGATAGTAGATGGCTTGCTCCTTTCTCCCTGTTTCATCATGTTGTCCCAAAATATAGCCGAATTCCCCATCCAGTACTGCAAGGTAGAGCGATAGCGGTCTACCCGGTTCGGATGCAACCAGGACTAACGGTGTTGACAGATATTCCTTGATTCTGTCGAAGGCTTTCTGACAATCATCAATCCATTTAGTGGTGGCGTCCTTCTTTAACATCTTAAAGATTGGTTCACAAATGATAGTGGACTGGGCTATGAATCGGCTGATATAGTTGAGTCTCCCCAAAAAACCCATAACCTCTTTCTTGTTCTTTGGCGATGGCAATTCTTGAATGGCTTTAACCTTTGACAGATCCAGTTCTATTCCTCGGCGACTTACGATGAACCCAAGCAGTTTTTCGGTGGGAACCTCGAATGCACATTTGGCAGGATTCAATTTCAAGTTGTACCTTCTCAGTCTGTTGAAGAACTTCCTCAGATCTTGCATGTGTCAGTGGTTTTCTTAGATTTGATGATGACATCGTCTACATACACCTCGATCTCTTTGTGTATCATGTCATGGAAGATAGTAGTCATGGCCCTCATGTAGGTGGCTCCGGCATTCTTTAATCCAAACGGCATCATCTTGTAACAATACATACCCCACGGTGTAATGAAAGTCATTTTCTCTGCATCTTCTTTGTCCATCCATATCTAATGGTACCCAGCGAAACAATTGACAAATGACTTCAACTCATGCTTAGCGCAGTTTTCAATCAAGATGTGTATGTTTGGTAAGGGGAAGTCGTCTTTTGGACTGGCCCGGTTGAGATCCCGGTAGTCGACACAGACTCTGACCTTCCCGTCCTTCTTTGGCAATGGCACAATGTTGGCTAACCATGTTGGGTACTCCACTACCCTGAGGACCTTGTCTTTGACTTGTTTGGTGACTTCTTCCTTGATTTTCAAACTCATGTCTGGCTTGAACTTTCTGAGCTTCTATTTTACCGGTGGACACGTCGGATCTGTCGGTAGTTTGTGAGCTACAATAGATGTACTGAGACCGGTCATATCATCATATGACCAGGCAAATATGTCCTCATATTCTTTTAAGAACTCCTTGTATTCTTCCTTTTATGACGGTGACAAGTGAACACTGATGCGCGTTTCCTTGACATTCTCTATATCCCCCAAGTTGACAACCTCAGTTTCTTCTTAGTTAGACTTAGGCCTATTCTCAAAGTCCTCAACCTCTTTAACGACCTCTTCTGGTATATCATCCTCTTCTGAGTCTATATCCATTTGTTGTGTTATCTCATAGCATGTCACATTCGTCGGTTCATCAAGATAAGTAATAGTAATATTGTGTAAATAAAGTAAATGATAGAAAAAATAATAAGAGCGAGATTTATAAGAAACTGAAATACTTTGATAAATCCCAAAACTATTTTGAACATCAGAGATCTTTTCAAAATTTAAAGATAATACGGAAAGGAAATCAACTAGTGAAAAAGTAAAAGATAATGCATAGTGCTTTGTTCAACCTTGCTACCCCAAAGCTTTCCGGGCCTTGGTGGTTCTAACGGACCAATTGTTGAGATGCTCTCCTCGGCTCACAGCTTATATGGAAGGGCCTTCCTCCCCTTCCTCCTCAAAAATGACATGACAATCCATATTGTCTTCTTTCAAGAACAGATTCTTCATCGCCTCCAATATTTCTTCTTCCTCTGACCCATATAAGATGTCTACTGGCTGGAAAGTCTGCTCCAGGCGGGGTATCGGGTGCTCCAGCAGATAGTGAGGGCCGCGCCATGGTGGCGACCAGTTCCTGAATTCTTGCCAAGTACATCATTCCCTAACCCTAAGGTGGTGCCATGCTTCTTCAGTTTGATAGACTTGGTGATTCCCTGGAGGTTCTTTCCAAGCCCTTTGCCAGGTTCATACCCGCTCCAATTCAGGATACTTTCTATCTTGTTATCCCACCACTTATCTTTGTNTCTTGTCCACTTCTTGGGATCTTGGATAATGTACCAAGATAGCGCATCGCCTTTCAAACTTCTCATGAAGAGTTTTATGCGAATCTTTTCATCTCTTCCTACACCGACTAGCTTATCACAGTATGTCCTTAAGTGGACTATAGGATCCCTTGAGCCATCAAACATCTCAAACTTAGGAGGTTTGTACCCCTCGGGAAGTTCGACGTCTAGCTGAATGCAAAGATCCTCATAATTCAGTCCTTCAATACCTTTGTTTCCTTCAATACCCTAGACTCGGCTAGTTAGTTTCTTGAGCTCGGCAGCCAGTTTCTTGATGAGAGAGTCTTTGTCATCAGACTCCGGTGTGTTTGTAATGGACTGAGTGTATTGTCTTAGGGTTTCCACATAGATGGTAGTGTGGTGGGGATGATCATTTGGTGGTTCAGGGATGAGGAGTGGAGTGTCGTTGTGACATGTGTTGCAGTTTTGATGAGTAGTGGGTTGTTTCTGCATCTTCAAGATATTTTGTGGAGGTATGGGGTGTTAAGCATTGGGAAAGCCGACGTCTGGAGTAGTGAGGGAAAATGACAAGCTCGCCAAGTTCTGGACTTGGTCTAGTTCTTCTTGAAATTTCAGTAACTTCTGTTCGAGCTGGGCGGCACTTTCTTTGGACACCTGAATACNTGGCGTTGACTCGCTCAATTTGGTAGTAGGTTTCTACTCCTAGTTTCCTTCTTCCTTCAATTGTTGGGATGGTTTGGCGACTGTATATAGGGTTACTCCCGTCACCATGAATAATCACCTCTTGGTGATTCCACTCGAACTTCACTGCCCGGTGCAGGGTTGATGCTACAGCTCCAGCGGCGTGGATCCAAGGTCATCCCAGTAGTAAGTTTTATGATGCTGGGATGTCTATCACTTGAAAATCAACATCGAACCAAGTCGGTCCCATTTGCAGACATAAACTAATCTCCCCAATAGTGGACCTTTAGGAACCATCGAAAGCTTTAACGTTGATAGCCCCATCCTTGATTTCATGCAGACTTTTTCCCAATATTCTGGGGGTCACAAATGGATAGATGTTGAGGCCAGACCCTTCATCGATAAATATCCTGGTGATGAAATAGTCTTCGCATTGCATAGTGATTTGCAATGGCCTTGTTGTGGCCTAAACCTTCAGAGGGCAACTCATCCTCGTGGAAAGTGATTTTATGACTCTCTAATATCTGCCCGACCATGATAGCCATCTCTCCTCCAGTTATATTGATGGGTACATACGCCTCGCTCAGTATTTTCATCAGGGCATTCTTAAGTGTCTCAAAGCTTTGCAGCAGAGCTAGAATAGAGATCTGCGCCGGTATTTTATTTAATTGGTCCACAACTGAGTATTCTTTTGCATGTATCTTCCGCCAGAGATCATCAGGCCCAGTTTCAATAGGGGCGTCCAGAGGCCTCTTACTTGATTCAACTAAGTGCTCTGGAGTATAAATTCTGCCAGTCCTAGTCATACCCTGCGCTGTAATTGCTTCTCCAGACCTAGCTTTTCCCTTCCTTCTTGCCTCGGCGGTGTAATCCCAAGGAATGGCCTGTGTATGGAATAGCGTTACGGATGACATTGCTATAGGAATGGGCACTCTCATCTTGGGAGGCAACACAACAACTTCAAATGGTACCTTTGGAGACCCAAACTCCACCTCATTTGGCTTTGTGGTCCTTATGGATGACGATGTTTTAAACTCGAGAGGCACGAACATGTTTACTTCAGCATCCCCAGAGGGCTGGATCTGGACTATGATTGGATTTAGTGTGACTGTTGGTTTCTTGGGCTCGTCACCTTCGGCAATAATCCAATTGACCCTTTAGGGTCCCAATCATCTTCTACTTCGATCATATTCACACCTCTACCCTTATGATCAGGCAAGGGATTGTTTCGAACGTTACGAGCAGGCTCCTTGGCCATGACGATTTTGTTGTCAATTAGAGCTTGGATTTTTTCTTTCAGAGATCGGCACTCATCAATGGTATGCACTTTCATACTGGAATGGTACGCACTTGTTTTGTTTGGATTGACCCATTGGGAAGGGTTTTCTGGAGTTATGGTAGGGATTGGGGTGACGTAACTGGCTACTTTGAGTCTTTCATATAGTTGGTCGATTGGCTCGACGATGGCGGTGTATTGCTTAGGAGGTCTACGGTCGAAATTAGGGCGTGGCCTGGGGAAGTTTTGACGGGCGGGAGGTGATTGGTAGTGAGAAGGCTGAGCATTGTAGGTTTGGTAGATGGGTGCGAGATGGGAATATCTTGGTGAGGTAGGTTGATATGTGGGGGATGGAGATGATTGGTAAGTAGGTGATGGAATTTGGTAAGATGGCGGAGGTTCTTGGTAGTTGGGGGACAGGCTGGTATG
>MU784694.1:58481-76825 GCA_026770625.1 Nicotiana glauca
ACCCTTTCAACCGAGTTCTCTTTTCTGACGTTGTTCAAATCTTTCACTTTTGCTTTGCTCTTGTTTTTTTATAGGACATGGAGGAGGAGGAGGAGGAGGGCCCTTAGATCTTGTGGAGTAGGATGATGATGCCAGAGTGCATAAACTAACCTTTTGAGAAGGGGAATAAAAATAAAAGTAAAAACAAAAAGGTTACAAGTTAGTACGGATTTTGAGAAAAAATATTGCAATATTTAAACACATAGTATAAGAATATAAATCGTGTCCTAAGTTGGGTGCCTCGTTGTGCCCGAGGTAGGCCTAACGACAAGTTAATTTGGGGAACTTATAATGCTAAATGCCTCATTTTATTGATAAAAAATAAGACGAACCCCAAAACGACATTAAAATGGCATAAAGTAAAAACGTTACTAATGGCCATTGGCCTTATTACATTCAAAAAAGGAAAAGAGACTCCTAACTATTTGGTCCCAAAAGGACCTTCCCCGGACTCGGCATCTTTGCCTCCATCGAACAGCTTCACTAGCTCACGTAGTCCCAGCAGTAGATAAGCCCTGGCCAAATGATGAAGGTCTTCCCACCAACTTAGCAACCTTGGGTGAATGTTGGTTACCATGCTGAACTTGGGGATTTCGTGCCTCATTTCTGCAAAACAAAGCATTAGACACTACCCCCGCCGGACTCGACTATTTAAATCAATAATTAGCATAAACAACATTCAGTTCTCCAAATAAATGCACAGAATATACTGTTTTCTGTTTGGGTTCCAAGGAAACCCAGTGGACTTTGGACAAGGCTATTTTAAAGAGTCATTATACTCGACTAGGTTTGACAGTGATGCATGTACAGTTAAATAGAATAAGGTTTCTATGGGGTGCTAGACCGGTACCCTTGAGAGGACACCTCAAGAGGGAAAGGCACGGAACCGTCGACTGCACCGCTGATAAACTGGTTTTACCACAAATACGCCTTTGCCAAATTTAGGGGGTAATAATATCGGAAGAGCGCAACAACTCATCAAGCGTTGCTATGGTATTTGTTTGGCACGAGTGGAATATGATGTTGAAGATGCAATTACAAGAATGAAACAAATTGCCACGTATTTTCACGTTCATAATGATTACAATAATTGCTTGAAGATTATAACGGCTTTGAAGGAAAGTAATAAATGGAAGCAGTAAAGAAAAAAAAACAAAAAGCCAAGTTAGTTTCGAATAAAAATATTAAATAAAGAAATAAAAGATAAAAAAGAGCAGTAAAGTCACATATAACATGAAGTGGTAAAACCCTAAAGAAATCCCTAGCGGAGTCTCCATGCTGTCGACGCCCCCTTTTTCTCGCAAAATCGGGTTTATGACATTTGGGAAGACAACTTTATTCCCGTTTGGGAATTGGGTTTTTGGAATTGAAGAGTCACCACCTAATGATTAAGTGCATTAGGACACTAAGAGTTTTGAGTTTGAAAAACCAGAGTTCGGGTAAGGGCTAGAAATTATCTCGAGGGTAAGGTGTTAGGCACCCCTCAAGATCCACTAGTGTGGTTCCCGGCCATGCTATGTTGTGACTTTAATGCAAATAAGTATACCAATAATTTCACACATAAGGGTTGCAAGCATGTTGGAATTAAAGTCTAGATGGTTCCACAATTCGTTTGAGGGAGGGTCTAAGTGCAGAAAATTAATCGAGACATGAATAAACATAAAATTTTAGAAGGAAAGGAATAATGCAGTAAAATTAAAGAGGGAGTTTGGGGGGAAGCGGAAGCAAAAATATAATTTTATTTATAATAACAAAGTTACATGAAGAAATAGGGTCCTAGGCTTGTAAATCACATGGATCATCCACACAACACCGGTAGTCGAATCGTACGCATGGTGTTATCGTGCGATCATCATCTCCATGTCTACCCTTCCCACCCCATTAAGGTATTAAGCGCGGAATGGTATCGTTACTTATTGCATGCTATTACCCATTCCAATCCTATCAGTCCCGGAGGCATATTTGACTACTAATCCTAAAGGAAAGGAAAGTGGGGGGATTTTGAGAGTTTAAAAGGATAAAATTCTAAGGTGACATTCAAAACATATACAAAAGATTTGGGAGAGCAAGTAAGCAGATGTGGCTCAAATAGGCCTCCTTGAAATAAAGAAAAGCATATAGTTTAGCATGTCTTACACATACTGGTTTGGTCTGAATTAAATTAAGGCGTAGGATAGGTTGATTTACCACATATTTCCCAGATAGGGAGTCCAAATTAGTCCTGCTTAGATGTAGTTGTCAAAGACTGATACAATTGATTAATTGCTTAATCATTTTCCTATGTGCTAAACGGGACCTATAGGTATGATATCTATTTGTTCAGAGATAAAGGAGCAAACTGATTACAGAAAAAGAACGAATAGTTACAAGGTTACAGGTTCTGCGAGTGTTAAGCAAAATTGCTACTTCTTTTAGAGTTAGGAGCGAGTGGACGATTCAGGTTTTAGTTGATAGCTCCTATAGGCATGCTTTCTAGGCATTACTGATTTCAAACACTGTCATTGTTCATGCAGAAATCCTATAGACATGTCATATATATGCGGTTGATTATTTAAATCCTGTAACAAGTTTGCGTAATGACCGAAAAATATTCAAAAATCCAGAAGTCCTATAGACATATGACCTACATGATATGCAGACTTTCAGAGGCATGTCATCTATACGAAAAGGCAGAAAATCCTATGAACATGGTATCTGTGTGAAATTGCAGAAGAAGCCTACGAACATGATATCTATATGAGGTGCAGAATTTTAGTAGTTAACTATATGAAGATGCAGAATTTCAGAGACAATATTTCCCTATCTACGTAAAAATGCAGAGTTTGAGAGTAATAGTCCTATGAACATGATTTCTATGT
Organism: Nicotiana glauca; assembly: GCA_026770625.1. Lineage (NCBI taxonomy): Eukaryota > Viridiplantae > Streptophyta > Magnoliopsida > Solanales > Solanaceae > Nicotiana > Nicotiana glauca. The sequence continues at coordinate 61,379 of MU784694.1, forward strand.
GAAATGCAGAATTTGAAAGGGGTAAATATCCTATAGACATGGAATCGATGTGAAAATGAAGGGTTTGAAAGTAATAGTCCTATGAACATGATTTCTATGTGAAATGCATAATTTGAAAGAATAAATATCCAATAGACATGGTATCTACCTTCTTTGGCATGCATTCAATCACATCCCTTTTCACTATACCCCATTGGTTATTACAAAGTTTATTACACAGCTTATTACAGACCAAATGAATCAAAAGAAATAAAAATTACATCAGTGATTACATCTACTTCTAATCAGCCTAATCCAGACTCAAAGTCTAATAATATGAGATAAACCAACTTCCAGGATCGGATTTTCAAAGCCTTTCTCTTATTTGGGATGTTTCAAAGTTCCAGGGAACTTCAAGAGTTCCAGGCAATACTTACACCCTAAATATTATTGCAGAACAGATTATAGTGCAGTGTAGAAGGGCCAGCCCTCAAATGTCCAAGTTTAGAGGGAACTCAAGGTCCCAAGGCAAGGCTCATAGGAGGGGGGCGGAACTTAGAATCTAGGAGTAAGTGTAAGTGTAAGTGTAAGAGAGGGGAGTTAGGGAATGTCAGGGCAGGCTGGTGGTCATGCCTAGCAATTAGAATGCTGGCACACCCTTGACCAGCCGGTCAACTTAAAAATTAAAGAGTTAGGACCTTTTGAAGGTCAGGTTCAGCCCTGGACAACAATTTGGATGCTACCAGGCTATACCTTAACTCAATACACATAAGGGAATGGGGGTATGGGAAATTGAAAGAGGCTAGGATCCAAAGAACCCAATTTTAATCCATGACAATAACTTTGTATATTGCCATATATTAAACTACATCCCAAGCACATAAAAAGGGATAGGGATAGGGACTCATTGCAGCAACAGATAGCAAGGCATAAGTAACTACTTTAAAGTTGAACTCTAAAAAGCAGTAAAGTAGACATGGGCATAAAAGCTTGTAAGTAAACACATTGGAGTTGATGCTGAAATCAAAAGTAGGACATACCAGTTTCAGAAAAGTAAATGAAAGCAGAAGTTTTGGTAAGCCAAATTGCTAGCAAGCAATGCAAACGATCTCAGAAGAGAGTAAAGAGTGCAAAATAGTTTGTGATTCGAAAATTAGTGAATCACGATTGATTTAAAGTAGAGAAAGGAAGGCCCTTTTTATTGTGCAGCAAGTAAGTAAGAAAAGGTAAGGAAAATAACCTTCAAAATCAATTTCCCTTCAATTAAGGAACTCTGATTTCCAACGGGTAGAGATGACTAAGGAAAAGGTCAATCAGAATATTTTCCCAAGCAGTACAATAAAGGGTAAATACATAAAAGATATTTAAGGTAAAAGTCTAGTGGTACTTGATTTGTGAAAACAAGGAAAGGGAATCAGTAAAACAGCCAGTAAAAGAACCAAGTTGAAAGCCTTGTTCGATTGAACCAAGTCAGAAAAGAGGTAAAGGATAGTTTATTTTAGGGAAAAATCAGTAACAATCAAGTAAGCAACATTAAAGGGATTCAGAATCAATTAACAGTTGGCAATGCCTTTGAAAGAGAAGTTCTCCTATATAAAACACATAGACATGTAAAGCAAGAGGGATGTCATGCTAATTACAAAAGACTACCAAGAAAGTTTCAAAATCACAAATGCAGAAAAGTTCAAATTCAGTTCATAAACTCGGAGTGAGTCTGAGAGTTCAAGGTTTCAAAGTAGAACCCCTGTCCAAACCCAAAATCAAACTCGTCAAAGAAACCCTAAATACTAGGGTTTCTAAACTCGAATTCGACACAAAGATGAGAAGGCAAGCTATTGAAACAGACTGAGAGACCTATTTCAGAGTATCATGAGAAAACATACAAGCACAATAGCAGGTTCAAGGCAAATAGAACATAGAAACTGATTTGAAGTACATGGAACAAGTTTCAAGAAAAGCTTGGAATTTAAACGAGTTTAGGAGATAAAGGGGTAGTGTAGACTTAAGGAAATAGTCAATGAAACACATCTATAAAGAACCTAGACAAAGTCCGGTAAAGGCAAACAAAGGACTAAAACTCAGTAGGAAAAACACAGTAAAGGAACACATAAAATAGGCATGTGAGAGCATGATATTGAAACCAGTAGGAGACAGAACAGAGCACAACACAAAAACTTCATAATACAGTAAACATAAGAACACACAAAAAAGCATGCGAGTCAGAAAAGAGCAAATAAGAACGTAGCAGTGATCGATTCACACCAAGAAAAGAAGAAGAAGAAGAGTCAAAAACATTTTTAGGAACCTTTTCCATCGAAAAGAAGTAACTTTAAAAGAAAATCGGAGAAAACGTTTAAGAAACTTAAGCAATAGTGCAAACATATAACAGATCTAAAAATAATCGGAGAGAACCTCGATAGTTAGGATTTCAGATGAACCCTAGAATGAGAAAGGCTTCGAAAATGTCTGATCTAAGTCGGATGAGGTCAGAATCAGGCTCAGAAGACCAAAAGCCACCGGAGCAAGGCCGGAGATGGCCGGAGTCCTCGAATCGGTGAAGGTCTGAGTGAAGACCCTCGAGGTCTAGCCTCGAACTTTTGAGCAATAGGCATGTAGGAGCCGGAGAAGGGGAGTACAGGCTTCTCGTTCCTCCCCATTCCGACTAACTTATCACAATATGCCCTCAAATACGCGTGGGGATCATACGTCCCGTCGAAGATATCGAACTTTGGAGTTTATACCTTGCTGGCATATCCATATCTGGATGGTTACATCGATCCTAGTAGTCCAGCATTTCACTTCCTCGGGCAACTTGGAAGTTCTTCATTTGTTTTCTCAAGATTTGCATCTGCTCAGATACCGACTCCTTTTCCTTAAGCCTGGCTTTCCTCTCCATCTCGACATATTGGTCAATCTCATAAGGCAACCTGACCGTGACAGGCATTGTAAAGGTAGGTGTCACACTTCCTTTTTTACACATCCGAAGGTAGTATAAGGGAGTTTTTTCACTTTAAGTGACATTATTCAAAATAAAATTATTTATATATCAGAGTCGCCATTTGGAATAGTTTATTTGGTGTCCTAAGTCACTGATTTGTTTTAAAATCCCAGATCGAGGAAATTTGACTTTTTCTTTTGAAGTCTGTGAACCAAAAATTCTGAATAAGGAATTCTGTTAACCTGGGAGAATGTGTTAGGCATTCCCGGATTCCGTGGAACGGTCGCTTAAACTACTATAATTGGCCTATTATCTGATATTAGTACATGTTTTAGCCTATGGTATATTTTCACTTATTAACCGTTTTTAATTAATTTTAAGAAGATTCAACGTTATCTAAAATACATCTTGAACCACACCACATGAAATGCACATGCGGTCCACGATACATTTTATTTAACGTTGTTGAGATTTGGATTTGGGTCACATGAAATGCACACCCGAGTTTAAGGAAATTAATTTAAATTATACGCCTAAAGCAACTACATATTTTGAAGTTGCAAGGGCCATGAAAAATTCAACTAAATGGCACACCCCAATTTTTAAGGATTAAAATTAATTAAGTGAGGGCCATGAGTTTTGAGATTTTATTTGACATGGCACGCCTCAAATTATTCTAACAAAAGGGGATTCTAAATTTAATCTTAAGGGCCATAAATTATTGGTGTTATTCAATATGACGCACCTCATTCAATTAAAGAACCTAACTAATTGAATAAAAAACTAAGGGAATTTCTAATTTATTTTAAGCAATGTTTAAAACTAAACTTAATAACCATTAAACTAGCAAAAACGAAAGCAATGTTTGGTTATCAAATGGGCCTAAAATGGCTACATGCCCAATTGTCATGGCAAAGCTATTTAGGACCGTCACATGAAACAGTTAGATCAGCGGGGAGCCCAAGCCAAGAACCGAGTTGACAAAAGGGGGAAATCAAGCTTAACTGGGCTCAGAATAAAGACCCAATTATGATTCATGACTAAAGCCCAGCTGCAAAAAAACAAACATGACAACAAAAATTCTATTGACTAAAATCATGAATCTGGAGATCAATAGCTATTTAAATTGATTGAAAGCTAAGGTGATTCTTTACATGACTTAAATTCCTACTTCCAACAACAAAGTCCTGAGCATTTTTCTTTTTAAACATGCCAAACTCTTGTGTTAACAACACCATATGAGCCCATTATACGAATCAATTTCAAGCCAAAAGCCAAGTAAAAGGTTCCCCATATAAGAATGCATTTGCTAATATGAATTCCAACTGTAAACCTCTGACCTCAAACCTATACATATCATCTTACCAAATTCAAGCAAATCCCTATGACAAACATTGATTTCGACAGGCTAAAAACATATCTGAAAATTGTTTAATCCTACTGAAATTTTTAACTGCACTGATAATGGAACCAACAAATATCCATGCCTGAATTCAATTCTAATCTAACTCATAAATAAACACATGAAACTTAAAATCAATTAAATTCTTTCTCAATACTAATAGTAACAGAATCTCAAAAGTTAACATATCATTCATTTGAATCCAAATATCATACTTAAACCTTTACAGAAATAAATCGACAAGCAAACATTGATTCACTTTACAGTATTTTAATAACATGAGAAAGGGATAAACTAACATGCATAATATAGCATTTACATATAGAATACTACAGAAATGGAAGAAACAGAAGAAATAAAACTCAAAATACAGCATGTATTCAACATGTTTCGCATTCAACATTTACATTTCACATGTTTTCTATGGTTCCAAAAGATACCTGGAAATCAATGAAAGTAAGAAAAATGAAGGATCAGCAGCAGCAAAAGAGTATCAGCACCAATGTAACAGTGTTAAACAGCAAAACAAACCCAAACTTCAAAACCAACTCCAAGCAATTCAAACCAAACTTCTAAATGCAAACTCGAGCCATTTTTCACCCAGATGCACAATTTTTGGAATTTTCAGAAGTTCTAAACTACTAAAGAGATTCAGAGAAACAAAAAAAAAATTGAGAAATTTTCAGTATTTTTGGAATTTGAATAAGAACTCAATTGCTTCTGAAATTTCAGTATTTCTTTTAGTCTTTTCAGTCTTTAATATCTCTAAAAATCTGACTTGTTAGTGAAGAAACAATGCCTTTATAGGCAAGCCTTAGGGCAGCAGAAATGAGTTCAGTCTTTGCCCTTTACCCCTTTTTAAATTTTTATTTTTCCTCTTATGTCCTAAGTTTAAAAATCAGTTTTTCAAGTTAGTCCCAAACCCACCTTCCTAGAAGTTTCCCCAGTCAGTTATTAAAGATTCCCCAACCTAAAATTCCTAAATTAACCCTTAAACCCCCTGTTTTTACTTCTTGAACCAAATGGGTCAAGTTGACCCAAGGCTCAACTCTAAGCCCGGGCTGGCCAACCCGGATTGAATCCATTTTCCTTGGGCCTCAGATTAGCAGAGCCCAAGTCCAAATAAAACTCAGAAATAATGGGCTAAATGAAATTTCCCATCAAACAAAATACTTTTCTTTTCTTAAAAAAATAAAACGACAAAAGGCAGGGATAAATTGAACTAACAAGTTTTCTTTTCTTTTAACTTCAAACATGCAAACAAACAGTGGTTCGCACAAAATAAAACAACAAAAAAAATAAAAATGATAAGGAAAAGAAACAGAAGGAGATGGAGACGGGAAATAACAAATGAAAAACGAAGAACATAAATAAAAGAAGAAGTACTTAAGGGGATGGTTTGGACAGGAGGAACTGAAAAATTCTTTAATGCCTCCGATTCTAGCCGATATTGATATTAATCATGTGTTCTCGCTGATAACACATGAATAAAATCAAACTCGACTCCAATATTTGCTGATTTGGGAGATTTAGGATTTTAGGGTTCGGGATCGGGTTACTTGATCGCAGATTCGAGAGGACTTAGGGGGATTTGAGGAAAAGTTGTTAGGGATTGGGAAAAGGGAGGTTATAGGGGTGTTTTGGGGGTGTTGTGGTGTTGATTTGGTGCCGATTTGAGGTGGCGGCGCCGGCTAGCGATGGTGAAGGATTTGAGGCGGCGCTAGGGTTAGCCATGAGGGATATGAGAGAGATAGAAAGGGGGAGTTGTTTGGATTAGGTTGTTTGAACAGGGAGTTTAGACATATTAATTAAAATGGGGTAGGTAATTTCAACTGTTGGATACGGATGAAATAGAGGGCTCAGATTGAATCTAAGTGGAGAACTCAAAGCTATGTCGTTTTGGGTAATGGAAAGGGCTGACCAGGTTGGGGCGAAAATTGGGCTTGGATCAACTGGGTATTGGAGAAAAAAACGTTTGGGCCTGGGAATTTAATTGAAATGGCCCACATCCAGACCTCCTTTTATTTCTTTTTCTTTTCTTTTTTTTTTCAATTTCAAACTTTCTTTTTCTCGTCTTTTTTTTCCAAATTAAAATAAAACCTAAATTAATCTTAAAACTAAATTAACCGACCAAAAATATATTAATTACTCAAGAATAGTATTTACAATAATTAATTAACTCCTAGATTGAAAGAAAAGCTACAAAATTCAACATTAAAGAGTTAAAATGCAACATGAGCTATTTTTTGTGATTTTTTCATATTTTATAAAACAACTAAACTACTAATTAATCTAAAAAAATTAAAATTAAATACTAAATACAAATGCAATGTATCTTTTGTATTTTTCATGAATTAAAATTAAACGCACACAATAATGCAAATAATCAGAAAAAGTCTAAAATAATTCCTAAAATAACAAATAATTAAAAGAAAAATCTAATTCTTTGAAATTCTGTAGAACTAACTCATGTGAAGCACAAATCACGTGCTCCAGTAGGTTCAGAAATGGCATATACAATAAGAACATATCACTCATGAGCGGCGATGTGTGCCACATGTTTGTGCTGATTTGGGTGAGTGGTGAAAGTGACTCCATCATGAGGATGGGTGTGAGTTGCGTTAGTGGTGATAGGCAGGTTTTGTGTTGTTTGAACGTACTATGGTACGTAGGGAGTCTAGATAGCGGGATTTGGTGGGTTCGCGGGGGTTACTAGAGGTATGACTTGAGTGATGGGGACTGAAATTGGGGTGTTGTTATTTTGGCGTGATATGGAACAGAAGTGGTCAGGAACTGAATCCAAAGAAGGAGCGCGAGGTGGTTGAGGAAGCGTGGTCACGGCCAAATATGCTAGTTCCCCAATATGTTGTACTTCGTTTTTTAGATACTCCATTTCCTGGGCCATCTTGGCCACGTGTTCATCATTCCTGGTATCATCCTTCTCTCCCAATCGCCCAAGGCTGTTGGCTATGACCAGAGCATGTTCGGTCAGGTTTTCTATAGTTGACATTTTTCCCTTTGATTGTAGATTATACGGTGGTTCCGCTAGTTCCGGGTCGACGCAAACCAACTTTCTTTTGGGGGGTAATAATAAAGTAAAAGAAAAAAAAAGAATAAAGGAAAGGAAAGAAGTAGGAGTTAGTTTCTTCATTTATACAATCAGGAAATCACACAAAACAATTACACGCATTAAGGCTAGCACCTTTTGCTAGAATTTATGGGACCTCTCATGTCGAAGGTAGGCCTAAATTGTAGTTGTTTGACAAACAATTAGACTTGACACATTTAGATCCGAAGAAAGTTTGTTTTCATTGATAATTTAGGGCTGAGATAGCAGGAACAAAGATTATATCACTGTTTCTGCTATTCATAGAACTGCATGGGCTTGAACAACTTTCCCTTTTTGGAAAGTAAAAAAGAAAACTGGAGATATGGGTAAAAGAGGGAAAGAAGGGGAAATTAACCAACTTCTAGTAATCATCCCCGGAATTGTTTCCCATGTCCTCTTCTTCTTCTGGTTCTTCCTCCAGATCTTCCTCCGGATCTTCTTCAAACTCCTCCTCGTCATTGTTGAACTAAGACCCTTCCTCTGGATCTTTTCTGACTCTATACTAGACTCTATTTGTATGCACTCCACTACCCAGTCATTGTCTTCAACAGGTGGCAACATGTGATCCATGGATCCTAGGATCTCTTGACGGTGCATTGAGGTAGTCACAAGGTAATGTGTCAGAATTTCATGGTACATTTGCAAAGAAGCCACTGCGTCTTCTAGCCAGCTATAACTTCTCTGTTGGTCGGGCTAGATCATCTTTCTCATTGATCCAAACATAATACTCAGGAGTGCACCACGAGTTTTGACCCATCGGCATTGTGACCAGGTCGTTCCACTCTTCTTGTAGCCTTCTTATCCTAGGGATCAGAATTTGTCTATTGTACTCATCCTTATACAGCATGACCCTTGTCCATAGATGCACATCCTGGATCATCGTGAGTATATGATTGAATGCCCTCAATTCCGATCAACTCAATGAAGTATTTCTGAAGAGTCCTCAAGATTGCTCTTCCACCTAACCATGATAGTTTCCAGTTGATCCAAATCCACTTAGATTGCTCAACATGTCCTCCACCTTTTTTGCCCATGTGCGGAGACCCAATGTCTTATTCTTTCATTGTTGTTGCGGATCATGTTGCTAATGTATACAACATAGTCAACGGTCGCCTCTCGGTGGAAGAAATGTTTTGTGGCCCAGATCTGAAGTAACAAGTTACAAACCTTTAAGAAATAATACCCTCGTGCATATGCGAACAAAGCCCTCAGCATCTCAACAAGCACCATCGACACCAAAGTAGCTTGAAGATTACCATAGAAGGTCGCCATAACCACGGGTAATAAGTTGATGTTGATCCGACCCCTCCTCTACGGGAAGACAAATAATCCCAATAGTTCCAGTGAGAAGGTGATAGGTATGAGATTCTGCCACGTTTCTTGATCACACTAAAACTTTCCCGAATACCATTCATAGCTTTCGCAGTGTCCAAACCTGTCGATTAGTTGGTCGAGGCTCACCCACTCGTCCTTGATATTTCTCAGACCCCGACTGTTAGCGAGGAATAAATCATCCAAGAAACTATAATTGGGCATAGTAATTAGTAGTATTGGCTTCCTTCTGTTGAATGACAACTCCGTTAAAATAGTAACTTCTTCCAATGTCATTACTAACTCGCAGTCGGCAAACTTGGGTTCCACCTTAGCCGAATCCCAAAATTGTATCAGCAGATGAGTGAGCACCATGCCCGCTCGGATGTTTAGCAAAGTGCTTAGTGCCCACAGGTGTGTCCGAATCTCATATTTGTGTTCCGGGTGAATGTTCTTCCACTACTGCTTCAACTTGTGTGGCGCTCCTACCAACATGTTAATCTCAAGGATGTTTGGTTGATTTCCATTTCTTGAAGTGGGTAAAATAAAGGTGTTGGTAAGTGTTTGCTTCAGATCTTTAAATGTCTTGTCATGTTTGTTTGTCTTTCCATAGAACTCATGTCGTTGGGTGCATGACCCATTCGCATAAGGGTGGCTTTCCTAAATGTGTGTCGATGCCAAGGACTGACTCACCTAAGGTTTATGCAATATGACCTATTTTGCTAGAGTAGAGTGTTTCCTACTTTTGAGTTGGGCTGAAAGCTGCGATAAGTTATGTCAGTTGACCTCACAAAGCCATTCTCTAAAACTAGAGAGTTTTGAAAAGAAGGTTCAGATGGGTGTAAAAGACAACCCTCACGTGCCATTGTATGTGATAGTGTACGACCAAGACTCGATAGGAAGAAATGTGATGGCAGTATATGTAAAGCAGTAATAGATAAGGGTGTAGCAACAATAAGTATGATAATAAGCATAAAGGGCAAATAAAGAAGGTAAGAACGTAATTGCAAATTTAGCTACAATTAAAGCAATGTACAAATAAGTCTAGATGTCAAAGTCAGTCTAAGTCTGCTAAGGTTAGAAGCTACGTGTATTTCCCCAGCAGAGTTGTGATGACCCGACCTGTCGTCTCATGTGTAATTGCTCAGTTCCCCCATTTCATGTTTCTTCATGTTTCGTTATCGGTATATGGTGTGTTAGAGTTGATTTGGATTGGTTTTGATAAGAAATGANAATTGCTCAGTTTCCCCCATTTCATGCTTCTTTATGTTTCGTTATCGGTATGTGATGTGTTAGAGTTGATTTGGATTGGTTTTGATAAGAAATGAGACACTTAGTCTCTTTAAGGAAATCTTAAGTTAGAAAAGTCAACCGAATGTTGACTATTGAGTTAGAGGGATAGGATGTGATTTCTGGTAATTCGGTTAGCTTCGGGAGGTGATTTGTGACTTAGGAGCGCAATCGGAATTGATATTGGAGGTCCGGTGTAGAATTAGGCTTGAATTGGCGAAGTTGAATTTTGGCGAATTCCGGTTGNTACTATTGAGTTAGAGGGATCGGATGTGATTTCTGGCGATTTGGTTAGCTTCGGAGGTGATTTGTGACTTAGGAGCGCGATCGGAATTGATATTGGAAGTCCGGTGTAGAATTAGGCTTGAATTGGCGAAGTTGAATTTTGGCGAATTCCGGTTGATAGGTAAGATTTTGATACGAGGGTCGGAATGGAATTCCGAGAGTTGTTGTAGCTCCATTAGGTGATTTTGAATATGTGTGCAAAATTTCAGGTCATTCGGACGTCGTTTGGTCGGGTTTTTGGTCGAATGTGAATTTCAAAAGTTTTGAAGAAACTTAGGCTTGAATCCAATGCGAATTGATGGTTTTAGCGTTGTTTGATGTGTTTTGATGATTGGAACAAGTTTTTATGATGTTTTGGGTTATGTTGGTGCTTTTGGTTGAGGTCCCAAGGGCCTCGGGGTGATTTCGGATGGCTAACGGGATGAAATTTAGAGTTGAGAAATTGTAGGTTTTGGCTGGCATCAGGTATTTCCGCATCTGCGGAAAGGAACCGCAGGTGCGGTTGCGCAGGTGCGGGGGAGAAGAGCACTGGTGCGGTGCTAGTTGAGGAAGGAAGGAACCGCAGATGCATAAGGGAATCCGCATCTGTGAGGCTGCAGATGCGGTTGGCGAGTCTAAGAAGCGAAGGGGGCGGAGTTAGATGTTTCCGCAGAAGCGGAAGTTATTCGCATATGCGGGGTCCGCAGATGCAGAAGTGTGACCACAGGAGCGATTTTGGATTTTTAATGAGATTTCGTAGAAGCGGAAGATGACCGTAGATGCGGTGGTTGCGGATGCGGAAAAGGGACATGCCATTCACGGTGTCGAGCGTCTCGCTCTGCGGGGCGGCACATAGCAGTGTAAGGGCCGATATAGCCTGCTCGCTATTTAGCAGCAAGTTGTAAGCCCCCGGAATGATAATGCGACGGTCGGACCCACACGTGGGTGTGACCACCCACCCACAAACTCATTTATATCTTCCTGGGCGACGTCAGAATCTGGTTCCTTTGCTTCCTTGCCAGGTCCTCCGATGTTAATCGACGACCCCCCCTCTATGGCACGTACCGAACTAGTACCAGGAGTGACACTCCTCTGTTGAGCCAACCTCCCAGACAGAATGGCATCAGCCATGAATACAGGTCTGGGCGTCGTTCGAGGTACCCACTCCCGTCAGCCTCGGTGGCCACCGCCTTACCTATTTCTAACCTCCTCCTCTTTCTCTCTAACAACTCCTCACCATTAGAAGACTCGTCCACGGGTTGCGGGGTCGGTGGTAATGATGCCGACTCCTCCATAACCGTAATTGTGGACGTGGCCCCCTAGACAGAAACTAGAGGGAGACCCCCTCGGATAGACTTGCATAATATATCGCGAGCATCCGAGGTAATGCCGGATTACGTGGAAATAGGGACGGGCGGCCTCTTCCTGGAAGCTCCTCGACTTGTTGTCGTAAAGATAAACAAGTGAGTAGGTTTGTAAAATTTACAAGACAAAAATTAGAAGTCTACCTGAGACAACTTTGGGGCTGTAGCGCTGCATTAAGACAGGCCACGTGCGGGTCTCTTCCGCATGGGGTAGCAAGCCAACAACCCACCTCCTGAGACCGACGATTAGTTGGGGAGGACGAGCCATGGCTGCAATACAAGAGTTAGAATTGCGACAGTAGCAAGTAATAAGGAACTTAACCAATTGTAGTACTTACGTGTCGAATTCCACCTCTCTGGGAACCCGATAGGGTTAGAGACCACGTGCTCGGTCCTAATGAAAAAATATTTACGCCAGAACCCACGGCTCGATCGGTTGTCAGTTTCGGTCACCAATCCTTTCACACCACGGCTTCTCAAATGCACCATGGTCCCTCTTAAATAGCCGGCATTGACCAAATGTAAGAGGTAATGAACCGAGACCTCACATCCAGCCAACTCTGCATACTTGGTGAGTAGAAGGAGCCCAGGGCTCAGGTTTTGCTAGTTTCGAGATTTTTGCTATTTCTCGATTTCTTTAGATTGGGTATTGTCCCCTTAGCATATTGTGATGTCTTTGCTCTGATACCAACTTGTCACGACCCAAATCCCAAACCCGGTCGTGATGGCGCCTCTCGTGAAGACAAGGCCAGCCAACAAAACAAATGCTTCCTTTTAACAATTATTTAACATTTATCGTGATTAGCATAATCAAAAGCGCGGAAAACAATGATAAAAACAGGGAACCATCCCATCACAACCCGACGTCGGGGTGTCACTAGTCATGAGATACTACAGAGTTCACTAAAATACTACAAGTTCGGAAATATGAACAAGTCTGAAAGTAACACGAACAACATAAAATAAGGGAGAAGATTCGGTGCCGCGGACGCTAGCGGTCACTTGGCTCAGCTATGATAACAAATCTTCAAACAGCTCAAAACCCGCTACCGGGTGGTCAAGTACCTGCATCTGCACACGAGGTGCAGGGAGTAAAGTGAGTACTGCAACTTAGTGAGTAATACTTGTAAATGATATCCTGAGGGTTTGGAACACCGGATTTGCACATCTGTGTTTTCATAAACTAGTAGATAATTTGAGTTTAATCTCACTATAATATTGTGGCATCATTAGATTAAAAGTATTATGGGTTTTAAAATGTGTCCTGATAGATGGCTTCGAGCCAAGTTGGGGAGGTTGCTGTTGATTAGCTGATTGCACGGTTATGTGCTATGTTGTTTCCGTTTTGAGGTATGCTGGTGGATCAGTCCTGGTTGCAGAAAATGAGCCGAGGATGGCAAGAGTGAAGCAAAATTTTGATAAAGGTTATATGGTGCATCGTAGGCGTGAGAAAATACTAGGATGTCTTGAACTGTTGTTAATAAAGAATGCTCAGTGTATAGAGAAGGAAGATGGTTGTTTGTATTGGTATGAGATCATGTTTTGCGGTGTCAGAGTGCTAATAAGGCACGAGTAGTTTTGTTCGTTAAGTCAGATAATTTACAGTTGTGTAAGAGTGAATGACTCTCGAGAATGGTTTTATTGTGTCCAAGATTTGGCATGTAATAATCAGGTGTCTTAAGGTGGTGTATGTGGCTAGAGACTGTGTTTCCATTAGGAAGAGATCAAGACTTGTGGTATTTTATGCTAATTATGGGATTCTATGTATCAGTATCTGGGAAGTAATGGTAACGAATTCCGATTCGCAGGAAGTTCTTCAAGTAAAGTATTCTGGAACGTGGTATTTCTGGGAAGCATTGAGAGAGTATTCGGTGGCCTATGGGTATTAGACATTGTGTTCTTATGTTCGAATCTCCTGTGGTGAGCCTGGATTGAGGCATTGTGATGCTACAGCGAGGGAGAAGTATCAAGTGGATGATGAATAAAAAGAGAAATTTGATAGACGGAATAGCTTGATAATGGACCGAATTGATATGGTAAGGGTATGATTAATTTTTTGTATGTGTTCGAGGTAATGAGCTTTTACAGGCATTTTGCAGCAATGCTCTTGGGTATTGATGACTTGCTCAGCTTGGTTTAGATAAAAGGATTCAGTCCTGGCAGTTTAGCTTGTACAAGTGGAGTTGGCAGAGATGTTCTTGTTGGGTTTTACTGTGGTTTGAAGATGAGTATATTTCCTATGGGTATGCGAAGCATGGAGTGTGTAATGATTTTTCTTCTAAACGGGATCAATGAAAGTTCTTGACCAGTTGAGTGCGTCGATGTCTGCGGCGCGGAAGGGAGATAAAAGTTCTTATGTTATCCGAGTGTGGTATAGTAGATGCGATATGTTATGGAGGATTGGGATTTGTGTGTGTAAGGCTTGGTTCAGTTTGGAATGGAAAGTCATTAAATTCTTAAGCAGCACGGGCAGCTGCAGGTGATTTAAGAATCGATCTTTAGATGATTAGGGTGAATGATCCTCATATGACTAAGGAAATAGTGTTGCTAATCATAGTGATTTGACGAGGGTATATGTTTCAGAAAAAGGGCAATGTGATTAAGTTGATAGCACTTCGGTAGTGTTGCGGCATTTTCTTGATAGATCGACTGTTGATATCTGAGTTTGTTTGGAGGCACAGGGGGAATTTCAGAATATCTTTTGTGGAATGATTGGGTACGCGAGGTGTAATATGTATTTATACTGCAGAATTTGGGATCAGTATAGTAATTTGTGTGCTATATGGAGTTGGAGACTGGGAGTTCTCATGTTTAGGCTATGTAGTGGTTGTGGATCGTGTGTATTGGTACCGTTAGTGGCTATTGGGATTTGGAAGCCCGAGTGGATCTTTCTTTGCTTAGTATATTAGATTATGGATATGATATTGGGGTGTAGACTGGTTGTCTCAGTGTTGGGTTATTCTAGACTATTGTGCTATGGGTTATGTCGGAAAAGGTCCACAGGTTGCGTGGCGAGGTGCGTCGGCCTATGTTCTAGCTGAGTAGTTGAGTTCTAAAGACAAGCGGACGGTTGGGAAGGATTGCTTTCCTTAATTGGGCCTTTGTGGCAGATATCAGTGTAGAGGTTTCTACCGTTGATTTGGTTCCGGTAGTGAGGGACTTTTCGGATGCGTTCCTTGTGGCCAGGCATGTCGTCGAGCGAGACTGTGGATTTCAGTATTTATTTGGTGCCGGGCATCGTATCGTACGGCTTAGGCATGAGTTATAGTAGTGGAAGAAGTAGCTTCAGGCTTCTTGGTAATGAGTTCGTTGGTAAGCTGATTGGATACGTTTTAGCTTGAGTTGGCTTGGTATGTCTTGCTTCCTGGTTTTTGAGGAAAGTCCGTATTGGATGTTGCTCGGCGAATAGCACATAGGTTGTGTCCTTTCAGGATTGAATGGCGTATATTACTTGCTTCCCCGTGGGTGTGATGGATTGGTGACTTGAGGTGCTTCATGTGTAACAGTGTCTGGATAGGGTCGCGTTGTGGCGAGGCCATGTGAAGTTATGACCTTTTGAGGAGGATTCAGGTACTCTATTTCTATGATGTGAGACGGGGTCTCATCCTTGTGTTGTGATGGTACTGAGGAGACTGAGTTACAGCTCTTTTGTTTGAGTCATTTGTCATGATTTGAGTATGTTCAGACCGCCCCATTATTGGTGCGTGGATTATGCAAGTTGTGGCTTAGGCCTGTGATGAGGTGTCATATCACCAGAGTGGTGCATTGAATTCGAGGTGATCGTTGGAGT
>MU784694.1:79582-112046 GCA_026770625.1 Nicotiana glauca
CGTATTTCTAAGTTTTGAAAACTCAAATGATATTTTAAATGTTATTTCGGGCTGAGAACTACTGTTTTATAAATGCCCAAGGGACCTATGATGTTTTCTGGACTGATTATGGGTGGCTCGGGCTGCACACGGCAGCAGTGACTTGAAACAGTGGTAACAATGACATTGTGTGATGTGACTTGAAACATTATGGGTGGTTCAGGCTGCGCGCCGCAGCAGTATTATACTGATTATGGGTGGCTCGGGCTGCGCGCCCCAGCGGTGTTACATTGATATTGAGGCCGAGAGCCTGGTTGGTTACATTGATATTGATATGAGGTTGAGGGCCTAGATTTGATGCCACGAGATGGCTTTATATTGCGCTTGGGGTGTAGGAGCCCCTCCGGAGTCTGTATACACCCCCAGTGAGCGCCGTCGTTGATAAATGAATATGGGTGGCTCGGGTTGCTCGCCGCAGTGGGTACTTGAATGTACCATCATATGCATTGCATTGCACTCGTTCATTTGTTCCTATTTGTACTGGTTGTCATGATACACAGAACACTCATTTCATTGGCATCCATGCTACTTCTTGCACTGTTTACCGGATACCCCGGTGTTATTTGTTGATGGAGTGTTGCACCCGAGGGGCTAACATACGTGCTGACTTCACTATTTGTGTCGCATGCATTTTCTTAAACTATTGAAATGGAATATTTTCAAAAGAGGTTTTAATTGAGCCTTGATATTTTCCAAAGGATTTCACGGTTTTACTGTTTTTCTCAAAAAGGGTTGTACTGTTCTATATAGCATGATGGAATGCCTTACGTGATTTCTTGATTTCAGCTATTATTTACTTTTATTACTCACTGAGTTGGAGTAATCACTTTACTCCCTGCACCTCGTGTGCAGATGCAGGTACTTGACCACCCGGTAGCGGGTTTTGAGCTGTTTGAAGATTTGTTATCATAGCTGAGCTAGGTGACCGCTAGCGTCCGCGGCACCAGATCTTCTCCCTTATTTTATGTCGTTCGTGTTACTTTCAGACTTTGTTCCTATTTTCGAACTTGTAGTATTTTAGTGAACTCTGTAGTAGCTCATGACTAGTGACATCCCGATGTCGGGCTGTGATGGGATGGTTCCCTGTTGTTATCATTGTTTTCCGCGCTTTTGATTATGCTAATCACGTTTTAGCTTTATAAATGTTAAATAACTATTAAAAGGAAGCATTTTTTTTTATTGGCTGGCCTTGTCTTCACGAGAGGCGTCATCATGACCGGGTTTGGGATTTGGGTCATGACAAGAGTCGCCAGGTTGTTTCACCCTATTTTGCACTAGTCAAAACAAGATTCAACTTGTAGTTTCTCTGTTGTTGATGAAAGATAGTCTCCACCTAATATTTAAAGGTATACAAGAGTACCTATTTAATTACTAAAGGTTGTATTATTTATTGGTCTATTAACCGGTAAGATCTTGGGTACGAGTTCTTATTCTTCTAAGTGGAAGGTGTTAGGCACCCCTTAAAATATACCTGAGGTAACTCCATAGGACTTAGACTAGATTTGGAATTAATTATTTGTACTATGCCTTAAATAGTGCCCTAAGGGTATTGTTTACCATACATTATACCATAATATCTATAAGGGGAGAGTATGGATTAAAGAAGATGGATTTAAAGAAAAGCCTTCAGGAAATTAGTGTTAGTATATATAAGCTTAAAAGAACTTTAAAAGATGTAAATGTTTGTATAAATGTGAAAAGAAAACCAAGTAGCCTTTTTTTTCTAAATCATGGAGGTGCATGTCATTCTGACGTGGTAAAAAGTGTTATGCAAATGGTTCTAAGATATACCTTGGTTTTGAAGTAGAAAACTATTTGAAAGCCTTTGTTTTAAGGCAATAGCTGACGAGCGCAAAACACACACTTAAATATGCTTGCTAGTCGAATATAGTAAAATATAATATCGTATCCACATGGATTGGAGTCAAACAATATTTTCATAGTTATAGTTCAATTACTATCCAAGATGATCAACAATTGAGAATTATGAGATTTAAACTAAAACTAACTAAGAGTCCAAACTAATGACTAATGACAATCAACGTAAGTAATAAGCAAAGGAGATATCAATAGGGAGAAGATAGGGCTGATAGGATAGGTGTAAGACAAATGTCTGGGATCTAACCCTAGATAATTCACTCTAATCTTCAAGTGAGTTTCTCGAATTCACTTGGTTATTAATTCAATTGTTTAGTAGAATATCCTCTCTCGATTAAGTCTCAACCTCACAAGATGAACCACTTTTAAGCACGTGAAGATATGCAAGAATTCGTAGTGGATTGTTCGTTAGGAGAACCTCTCTCGATTGTCCTCCTAACTAGGTTTAATCAATAATTCAACTAGCCTCTTCTGATTACTAAGAAAAATCAATGAATTCAACCAACAAAATATAATGTAAAGATATCACAAGTTATGCCTCTCTCGATTACATAAACAAGTGAATATAGATGCAACGGTTAAAATATTCAAAAAGATTCCAATGCATAAAACAAGAGTTAATTATCCACAAACAAGTATCAATACACCTAAATCCATCAAACCTAAAGAGAACTACTCCATAGATATGGAGCAATTCATCACAAATACGTTTAAATCAAAGGAAAACATAAATGATCCAAACTCTTTTCTTGAGTGAGGATTGAATGATAAAATCTTTGTGCTTTTGCTTCTCCACCTCCTCCTTAGCTTCCTTAGGTCTAATATCTGTCAAAAGTCCTCAAAATAACATTTTTACATGTATTTATACTAAGTAGGGTTGGGCTCAGACGGAAATACCTTTTCCTGCGCGAAATAGGATTGTTACTCTGTAAAATTTGTATAGGCATGTGGCATAGGGGGGCGACGCGCCAGGCAGGGCAGCAGTGGAGATCTTCAAAGAGTCTGCAAAATCAACAGGCAGCAAAATAAGGTGGTCGTGGCACCCTACACGCCATGCTGTGGACTTTTCTTAGAGTGACTTTCAAATCTTGATTTTTGACGTCCAAACTTAGTCCTCGACCCTCGAACGCGATCCCGGCTTAATTCCTTGAGATGTTACTCAGACTTCAAAGTTTTAAATAGATAGATTTCATTCCATAACATCTACAGAGCTCAGAATCACTCCTATAAGGCATAAAACACACAATTAGTGCAAAACGCTAGTGATTAAAGCTCAAACTCAAATAAAGTGCAGTAAATTGGAGTGTAATAAGTGACTAATACACGGGATTATAGCCTACCATCAACACCCCATACTTAAACGATTGCTCGTCCTCGAGCAATCAAACTACACTTAATATAAACACGAACTTTTTAAACAACTCTCCTAAGTCATCATACCAAGAATATTTAAAATAAACTAAGCACAATAGTGCAACATCTTCACCTCAAGATTTGACTCACAAGTACCACACATTATTTACAACTCACTCACTTACTCAAATATAGAGGTAAATGACATTACCTTTCCTTCATGAATTAAGTTCCGTCACATAACAATAGAGAGTAGTTCCACAGACAATAAAATTTAAGAACAATTAGGAAATCAAGATAGAAAGAATTCACTCACTCTCAAAAACAACATTCATATGCAACACAAGATGAACCATATGTGTGCCGTAGTGTACTACTCTACTAATCGAGCTCATTCAGTCACTGATCAAGGATGGATTTAACTGGTTGTAATGTAGGCTACGGGACGGGTAGGATACCTTTGGATATAAGAGCGACTACACCTCCCTGAGCACTTTAATACATACACTTTACCTTTCAAAGCCCCACACTTATCTCAAACCATAACTCCACCTTCTCATCAACATATATTAGCCCCTAATTTCTTTAAGCAAAATTACATCAAGAGTTAACACTTATCAATGAGTATTTTTCACAATAATACAACTATTTCCTTTTTCTTTTCAATTCAAGGGGCTCTTACATAACAATTAGGTGGGTGAAATCATATAACTGGTTCAACAAATAAACACATGTATCACTTCCAAGACTGAACAAAACTACTATTTTGCTTTACAAACACATGGGACAAGTGCTAGACATCAAATGTAATGCACAAAGCCTCACACACACATGGCACATAACTCACTCCGGATTGGACTCATTAAGACACTCTAGTTAAAGCAGTTAAGCAAAGTTAAAATCATACAATTTAAGGTACTTATACAAGAGTCAAAAACTGAGCCTAAGCGTCACAACTAAAGCACTCACTATTCTCAAGGCATAACAAGATCAAGAGATGTTGCTTCAGTTCAAATCACAATACAAGGTTTCCTACTCCTAATAAAATAAAAACTAACTATACCTGGTTCAAACAAAACCCTTGGAAAAGAACCACGGCAAAAAAAAAAACCAAGGGAGAATTATTACACTACCTATCAAAAGAAAATATTTTTGTCTTTTTCTTTCGACTTTGATCCCTCAAGAAACCTATCGAATGATATCCAACGTCAGGAAAAATTGAAAATTTTAAAAATTTTCTATTGTTTTTTTTTTTCAATTTTTCCTACTACTTTAACTACCAAAAGCAAAAACAATCAAGCTAACTAAAGCAAAACTAAGACAAATATACATACGACATACAAATATCCCCCACACCACACTTTAAGTTGTGGCATGTCGCCATGATACAGAATTAAAAAGCATAAGTTAGAGGAAACTTCCATGGATATCTAGTCGGGATCCATTCCACGTGCCCGAACTAGTGCCCACATCCATGAAGATAGATTCTTCTCAGCCTTCTTAGGGTACACCCTACACTTATCTCTCTCAATCATTGTAGTCTTCTCCTTCACACCTTTCACCTTCCATTCAACACTTGCAGCTTTCTTCTCCTATTTCACCCCCGTTTCTACATCCATCTTGAAAGCTACAGTCTCTTCACCCATTCTAAGCAAGACCTTCCTCTCCTGTATATCTAAAATTGCTTTGACCACTTCTAAGAATGGTCTTCCTAGTATTAGGGGTATCTCCTTGTTCTTCTCCATATTCACCACTATAAAGTGTATAGGAAATATGAACTTATATACCAGAACTAAGACATCTTCAACTATCCCCTCAGGTATCACAGTCGTTTGCTCTGCCAGCTGCAAAAATATTAGTGCAGGCCTTATCTCTCCAATCTCATTCTCCAGTTTCCTGTAAATAGATAAATGCATTAGATAACTTGAGGCACCATAATCACATAAAGATTTATCAAAGTTAAAAGTTCCTAAAGAGCAAGGTATGATAAAATTCATTGGATCTCCATACTTTTGTGGGAGTTTGTTTTGCAATATTGTACTGCAATGCTCTGTGACTTTGACCGTTGAGGTCTCTTCTATCTTCTCTTCTTTGTAAGGATCTCTTTCAATAACTTGGCATAAGCTGGCATTTGTGAGAGAACATTTGTGAATGGTAGATTTACATTAACTTGCCCCAACATATCTAGAAATCTCTCAAACTACTTGTCCAACTTTTCTCTATAGAGCTTATGGGGAAAAGGTAGAGTAGGCATGTGCTCTCTCACATCATGTTCCTCCTTTCTTGAAGTCTCTTCCTTCTTCTTTTTGTCAGCTCCCTTCTTTTCCTTGTTCTTCTTCTTGTCATCTTCAATTTTCAACTGCTCTCCACTTTCTTTTTCATGTGTCACCTCTTTTTGGATTGGAGTGGGTTCTTTCAACACCTGCCCGCTTCTCAAGTTCACAATATTTACCATTTCTTTGGGATTCTTTCCAGTATCAGCTGGTAGAGTACCTGGGATTCTCTAAGACAATATAGTTGCAATTTGT
Organism: Nicotiana glauca; assembly: GCA_026770625.1. Taxonomy (NCBI): domain Eukaryota; kingdom Viridiplantae; phylum Streptophyta; class Magnoliopsida; order Solanales; family Solanaceae; genus Nicotiana; species Nicotiana glauca. Next base: position 85,381 of record MU784694.1, read on the forward strand.
CCCACTTGTCTCTCCAAGTTACACTAAGTTGTCCCAAGTTCTTTGATAGCTGCACCATGAACATCTAGCCTCCAATCTGTCTTGACAATGAATGACTTCATCAGATCTTCTAACCCAGACTGAGTTGGTTGTTGAGGCTGAAACTGCGACCTCTGCTAATTTTGGAAACCTGGGGCTCCTTGTCCCTGAAATCTGGGGTTATTATGTTGCCATGCATTTACTGTACCCCCAGGTGAACTCCATGAAAAACATGGGTGCTTTTGACCCATTGCATTGAAGTTATAATTACCCACAACATTCACTTTCTCCATTGAGGCTTGACACTCATGAGTAGGGTGTCCTCTTACACATATGTCACATGTTGCATGAGGCTCATTATGTATCGAAGCTAAGGTTAGCTTCCTTATTTATTTTTCCAAGGCATCAATATGTAACTGCACAGATGTGTTAGCATCAACTTGGTGAACACCAGTTGATCTTCTTCTTTTAGTAATCTCAGAGGGCCACTGATTTGCATCTTCAGATAACGCATCTAGAATTGTGACTATCTCCTTTGGAGTATTTTTCATCAACAGACCTTCAGCTGCATTGCTCAATGTTCTGCGTGAGGCTGGTGTGAAACCATCCCAAAAGTCCTGGAGTTGTATCTAGATTTCAATTCCACTATGTTGACACTTTCGCACTATCTCCTTAAACCTCTCCCATGATTCAAATGCAGTTTCAGTCTCGTTCTGGCAAAAGTTATGGATTTCTCTTCTAAACTTGCTCGTCATAGACAAGGATAAATATTTAGCAAGAAATTTTTGGTCATCTCCTCCTATGTTCTAATTGATCCATGGGGAAAGCTTAGTGCTTTGCATTATCTTTAAGAGTGAAGGGGAATGCCCTTAAGTACACTGCATCTTGTGACACACACATTGTATTGAAAGGTGTTCATCATCTCCTCGAAGTCCATTAGATGATTGTTTGGATCTACATTTTGCTTTCCTCTGAAGACACAACAATTTTGAAAGGTTTGACGCAACCCTTGTTTTAGTTCGAAACTATTGGCTACAACTGGAGGTGGTCTCACACTTGATAAACCTTGGTTGTATACCGGTCTAGCATAATTGCCAAGTGGTCCCCCTTGGCCGGAAGCTATGTTTCCGAACTGGTCTACACCTAGGGGTTGAGTCTGAGCCATTCTTCGATCCTTATCTTCTTCATATGCAATTTATGCATCTCTAATAGCTGCTTCCTCAGCATCCCCAACAGCTTTCTCTCTTAGTTGAGCTACCTCCCTCGCAGCCAAATCAACGTTATCATCATCTCCCGCCATATTTTCTTTGGTTGAGGATTGCCCAACCTTCTATTTTTCTCGGCGAGATTTCTTTCCTTCCTCAACTATCGCAGTTGTTTCTGGATTCCTTGTTCGTATGGTTGCACTTCTTTCCCAGACGATCGATTCATGCACCAATCTAACCTGAATTAGCACTACAAACTATTTCTAACACTATTGATTGCCAATCCCCTACAATGGCACTAAAATTTAACGAGCGCAAAACACACACTTAAATATGCTCGCTAGTATAATATACTAAAATATAATATCGTATCCACATGGAATTTTATAGTTTAATTGCTATCCAAGATGATCAACAGTTGAGAATTATGTGATTTAAACTAAAATTAACTTAGAATCTAAATTAGTGACTAATGACAATCAACGGAAGTAAGAAGCAAAGGAGATATCAATGGGGAGAAGATAGGGTTGATAGGATAGGTGCAAGACAAATATTTAGGATCTAACTCTAGTTAAATCAATTCTAATGTTCAAGAGAGTCTCTCGAATTCACTTGGTTATTAATTCAATATTTTAGTAGAAACTCCTCTCTCAATTAAGTCTCAACCTCACAACATGAACCAATTTTAAGCACGTGAAGATATGCAAGAATTCATAGTGAATTTGTCTTTAGGATAACCTCTCTCGATTATCCTCTTAACTAGGTTTAATTAACAATTCAATAGCCTCTTTCGATTACTAAGAAGAATCAATTAATTCGACCAACAAAATATAATACAAAGATATCACAACTTATGCCTCTCTCGATTACATGAACAAGTGAATGTAGATGCAACGGTTAAAATATCCAAAACGATTTCAATACATAAAACTAGAGTTAATTATCCATAAACAAATATCAATACACCAAATCCATCAAACCCTAAAGACAACTACTCCAAAGATATGGAGAAATTCATCACAAATATGTTTAAATCAACGGAAAACATAAACGATCCAAACTCTTGTCTTGAGTGAGGATTGAATGATGAAATCCTTGTGCTTTTGCTTCTACACCTCCTTCTTAGCTTTCTTAGGTCTAATATACATCGAAAGTTCTCAAAATAATATTAAGTAGGGTCGGGCCGAGAAAAAAACAACTTTTCTAGCGTGAAATAGGATTGTTACTCTGTAAAATTTGTACAGGTGCGCAGCATAGTAAGACACGCCAGGCAAGGCAGCAGTAGAAATCTTCAGAGGGTGAGCAAAATCAATAGGCGGCAAAATAAGGAAGCCGTGATGCCCCATGTGCCGCTCCACGCGGCGCGGCTGTGGACTTTTCTTAGAGTGACTTTTAAATCTCGATTTTTGATGTCCAGACTTAGACCTCAACCCCCCGAACGCCATCTCGGCTTAATTCTTTAGGCTTTTACTCAGACTTCAAATCTCTAGATAGCTCAATTTCATTTCATAACATCTACATAGCTCGAAATCACTCCTACAAGGCATAAAATACATAATTAGTGCAAAACACTAGTGATTAAAGCTCAAAATCAAATAAAGTGCAGTAAATTGGAGTATAATACGTGACTAAACTACGGGACTATATCCTACCATCAGCAGCACCTTAATCTTTCGAAATAGCTTATTCCTTTTAGAAAGATCAAATTCGCGACGATCCTGATTTCTTGAAAGAGGGACAGTTGTCGTTGTTAAGCTTTTGAGCTTTAGAACTCTTTTAGGAAAAGAGTTAGTTAAGCATGACGTATTAATAACAGCTTATAATTAGCGAATGTGAAATTAATTTCCAACTAAGGGTTCTTTTTTATCCTAAGTTCATTGTCTTGCCTAAGTCATTCTATGAATTAAAAGATAAGAAAAAACATTCAATCCAATATATATACTTGTCACATACATAATGAAATATAATAACAGAAAATAGCAACGAACAATGACATAATTCAATTGAGGAATGACGAAATAGTAAGTTAAGAGGTGAAGCGAAAGAAGTGACCCTGAGAAGTTTGGGCCTCAAAAGCAGGCCTAACAGTAACAAATGACGAGTGATGGCACACCCTTGGACCATAGTGGAGCTGGATTTTGGCCTGAGTTCTTAAAGAACTCAACAAGCCCAAATCATTAATACATTCCAAAAATAAAAAAGAGAAAGTTATTAGAATAACAGTATTGTACACACTTAAAATTCTCAATCAAAGACTAAAAGAAATTATTATTAGTGTTTAAAATCTAAGGGAATCGCAAAAAGCAAAGATTAAAAGAAGAGATGACTAACAGTACCTAAATGCTAAGGGAATCATGCTAATATGGAGATTGTGTATAGTGAATGATCCACATTGAATACCTTTCGTTGCCATTAAACACCAAACCCAAAGAGAGTAATAAGTGTCAATGAATTAAAGACTAAGGAGAGAGTTCTACTTAAGGCCGATGCCCCCTTTGAATCCCTCAACACTTCAAAGTTCCTAAAGGTCTCAAGGCCCAGTGCAATGCTTGTGCTAAGGAGAGCAGCCCAACCTAGAGTTAAACTCTACTCCCAAACACCTTTAACCACTTACGACTAACTCTTCCCTATAGGTATCAATGCCAATAAGGCCTTCTCAATGCAAACCACCCGCTATGATATTTCCTACAACAAGAGTCTACTTTGCTTAGCAGAATAACATAGAAATAGACACATAGAACAATCCCTATACTTCAACATTAAATAAGCAAAGCACACATATGAATATATTTTGAAGATTAGACTTCTAGGAACATATGGCAACAAGAATAATTATGATGTTATTGCTAAAAAATTAGACAACAGAGATCATACATCTCATACACAAATAAGGTACACAGTTTGGAATTATAACAACTTTAGGATACAGAGACTAATGCCTTAACATTGATCACATATGAACATGCACTTAGTTTAATGACATTACTTGAACCCCTTGAGATCATTTATACATATTCAGAAAATGATAAAAGCGGGGTAGTGCATTCAACCAATAACAGTAGAATGTTTCCCTTACACCAGATTTAATCTAGAATAACAAAGGTAAAAAAAACTGACTATAAGTTTAAAATAGTGTTCAAATGTGAAGTCGTGAAGGATAAGCAAAAGTTCATGCTAAACACCCACACATACAGAGATTTCAATCAAGATCATGACTTCACAAAACAAGATGAGTCCCAAACATTGAAGAATCAAGTTGTCGGTATTATTAGGAGTTAAAGATAGGGGAAACATCACACTTAACAGACTGAAATCAACCACCAGGATTAGTTGAATAGTTAAACATGATGGAGTCATATTCAGATTGCAAAAATAATTAACATGGCACAATTATAGTCTAACTCACAGGAGATAAATTGATCATGACAAATACTACTGATATGTAAAGGAAAATCCATCCCAATAGCACTGTTTACAAGCTAATAGTTAGGTATATAAAACAGTCATGATGAGGATTCAGAGGATACTTAAGGACTAATAAACATTTATGAAAGCAATTTTTAGCACTCGGGTTTCATAAGCATTAACCTAGTGAGGCAGAGTTATTCTATATATTTCATACGTACCCTAGCTAAGGTTATTCAACAACATTCCACATTTAGCATGACATAACCTAAAAAAACATGACATGTTAAACATGAAAACTGCAATAACAATCCTAAGTATAGCATGATAGAACTCAAAAATGTGGCATGATGAATAGAAAAGCCTGGGTAGGATAGCAGAACTTAGAAGGGTGCTGCATGTTAAACATGATGAATATTGCAGAACCCAAATACAGAACTCAGGAGAATATAACATGATGAATCATGAGGACTTATAACAGAACATTAGGTGGAATAAAATTCAAAATACAGCCTGATGAGCATAAAGGTTATAACAGAGCATTAAATAGAATAAAATTTAAAATGCAACATGAAGATTATGAAAGTTGCAACAGGTCATTAACAGAACTCCAAAATGCAATATAATGAGCATAAAAAGTTGTAACATGACATTAACATAACTTAAAATACAACATGAAAATTATAACATAACATTAGATTAAGGTCTGAGATCACATGCAGATGTGAGAAATCATCAGGTTAAACAAATTAAACACATAGACTATTCAATATAGAAAATGGACTCATTAAAGTCACACATGTATTAAATAAACACAACAACTTTTCATATATCATTAACAACTCATAGTGAACCAAAGTAAATAATTGAAGACTTAGTAAACATTATAGACTAAGCAGTTAATCATGAAAATAATAACACGTTCATGATTTTCAAAATAAGCAATTAAGAGAGAGAGGATGGAGGCATACTAACCTCCTCTTGAGCAGCAAACCAAACAAAAGGTTCTTGTTTAGCCGTATAAGATTAAGAACTCACCCCACCAATGCAATTATCAGAATCAAAGAGAAACTAGAAACTAATTAGAACCCTAGCTCAATTTACTACTCAGAACTAAAAGCGAGATTTTTTTCTAAGTAATTTCGTGATAGCTTCTTGTGCCTGTTAGCTCAACAGGTTGAAAATGTTAGGTTTTCTTGTTGTGTTGGGTCTGGTCGGTAAGAGAATTGAAAACGTATAGTGTTATTAATAGTTTAGGGTTTCACTAGATTTCAAATTCAGAGGATACTTAAGAACTAATAAACATTTATGAAAGTAATTTTTAGCACTCAGGTTTCATAAGCCTTAACCTAGTGAGGAAGAGTTATTCTATATATTTCATACGTACCCTAGCTAAGGTTATTCAACAACATTCTACATGTAGCATGACATAACCTAAAAGAACATGACATGTTAAACATTAAAACTGCAATAACAACCCTAAGTATAGCATGATAGAACTCAAAAATGTGGCATGATGAATAGAAAAGCCTGGGTAGGATAGCAGAACTTAGAAGGGTGTTGCATGTTAAACATGATGAATATTGCAGAACCCAAATACAGAACTCAGGAGAATATAACATGATGAATCATGAGGATTTATAGCAGAACATTAGGTGGAATAAAATTCAAAATACAGTCTGATGAGCATAAAGGTTATAACAGAGCATTAAATGGAATAAAATTCAAAATGCAACATGAAGATTATGAAAGTTGCAACAGGACATTAATAGAACTCGAAATGCAATATAATGAGCATGAAAATTGTAACATGACATTAACAGAACTTAAAATGCAACATGAAAATTATAACATAACATTAGATTAAGGTCTGAGATCACATGCAGATGTGAGAAATCATCAGGTTAAACAAATTAAACACATAGGCTATTCAATATAGAAAATGGACTCATTAAAGTCACACATGTATTAAATAAACACAACAACTTTTCATATATCATTAACAAGTCATAGTGAACCAAAATAAATAATTGAAGACTTAGTAAATATTATAGACTAAGCAGTTAATCATGAAAACAATAACACGTTCATGATTTTCAAAATAAGCAATTAAGAGAGAGAGGATGGAGGCATACTAACCTCCTCTTGAGCAGCAAACCAAACAAAAGGTTCTTGTTTAGCCGTATAAGATTAAGAACTCACACCACCAATGCAATAAAGGGAATCAAAGAGAAACCAGAAACTAATTAGAACCCTAGCTCAATTTACTACTCAAAACTAAAAGCGAGATTTTTTTCTAAGTAATTTCGTGATAGCTTCTTGTGCCTGTTAGCTCAACAGGTTGAAAATGTTAGGCTTTCTTGTTGTGTTAGGTCTGGTTGGTAAGAGCATTGAAAGCGTATAGTGCTATTAATAGTTTAGGGTTTTAGCAGATTTCAAATTCAGTAGTGGAAGATGGTGATTACTAGATGATGCAAGCATAGGCGAGTGAAAATCAGGGAGACGGAGGGGGAATCGTTAGGAATTTTACCTAAGAGGAGGGAAGCTAACCATTGATGTACAAGAGACCACTGGTTAGAACCCTAATACTCAGAGGTCATTGCATTTGTCCTCTAAGTGTCGAATATCAACATTGAAACCAGCTAGCGTCTCAGGTTCGCTTTGATTGAAAAGATGGAGGAGGAGATCTAAAAAGTTGAAGTTTCACCCTTTTGGTCTAAGTTCTTCAAATAGGGCTATTGAGATTAAATGATGAAAACGGATGGACATGCAAGCCATGGATTTGAAAACCACAAATGATTTGAAGTTTTATCTTTATGTTATGGTTTTTGGATTTGGGGTTTTGAGTCTCAAAGGCGAAATGAGCAAAGATTCAGCAATAATTAGTGGTAATGAAGGCAGAAGGAACGTTTTCTGGTCATGATTCATGAACTTGCACTAGTTAGTGCAAGGTCTGGGTGATTGACGGGTCTGGGAGTTTGAGAGAGATAAGAGAAGAAGGGAAAATGGGGCGGCTGAGTGTTTGGAGTGAATGATTAGGGTTAGGGGTATTGAGGGTTGTCTCTAGGTATAAGAAAAGGGTATGTGCTGTTGGATCTATTGATCAACGACCCTAATAATTTGGGCATTAAAGAATTAAGATGTGAAAAAGTTATGGTCGTTGGATTATTTGATTTGGACGGCTAAGATCAAGTCAAGTGGAGTACTAAAAATAATTAAAGAAAAAATGAGGATGAAACGCGGGCCATTGATCTGATAAATCAATGGTCCAGATTCATTGTGTTTTCTTTATGAGTGGGGTTAGAGAGTGACATGACGTGCTCTGATTGGCTTAAATGAAGTGGTCGGGATTACCAACTTGGATTATAGGGTCTTTGGACTGGGTGTTTTCCCCGGATTCGGCTTGATATTGGACAAAATTAGTTTAAAAGATGGCCATCTTGTGTTTAATTGGAGATTTGCAATTGTAGCCTTTTAGTCTTCTAATCTTTTTAAAATTAATTTAAATAAACTTAATTATTTTCAGTAAAAATGTAGTAAAATTATAATAGCCAAACATACTATTAGTTATTATAATTATATATTTATGAAATACTTTGTCTTCTAAATTATAACACTAATTTTGAACATAATAATCTAATTAATTAGAATTTGAGAAATAATTCATTAAATTAATTATAAATCCTAGATGGTGTATTTTAAAAATTGCCTTGATGATATAAAAAGTAGTAAGTATATTTATAATTACATAATACTAGTACTAGGTTATTAATTACAAAACTAATACTTAATCAATTTTGTAAAATAGGTATTTATTGATAGAAAATACTTTCAAAACATTCATTGTAAATTATTAAGTATAAATAAATTAATCTCAAAAAGGAGGGTCAAAATTGGATGTCACCAATGTGTACCCAGTAAATATCTAGTCTAACCTCGAAGAAGTAGTGACGAGGAGTCGACATCAACACTTACTAGTGGTCAATATATATAAAGTACATGAATTATAAATAGGCATAATACAACGGTAATAATAGAATAAGAGGCAATAAATAAGTGATCATTTAACAAAATAATAAGTTAAAAGTCCCCAAATATCACATGCTAATCACAACAAGTAAGGGCCAAGATGTAATTACAATTTCTCAAGTCATGAAAGATATATCGAGTATAATCGGACTCCTAGCGACAACACGCACAAGTTATGCCGAGGTCGTACAGTCCGATCCATAACAATCGTGTACATACACTACCGAGGTCGTACGGCTCGATCCATGAATGCATCTCATTATATATAAATATTATTGAGGCGTCTCGCCCGATCCATAGGAATAGGAAAACTCTTTAGACTACGAAATATGTGTTTACAACCCCAAGTTAAGCCTATAAAGGGACACAAATGTTCCATCAAAATTATACATTCCGCCAAATTTCTATGTAATAAAGCTCGATCTAGCATAATCTCTAATAAAGTTTTACTTATTAATTCAAGTAATTAAACTAACAAATTGAGTTAAAATAGTGCAAGTATTGTATAATAAAGTCCTATGTCTACCCGGACATAACATGATTTTTAGTTACGTACGGACTCTCAGCACTTCATGCATACATAGCACCCACGATTAGTAGCAAATAACAATTTAAACACCTATGAGGTTAATTTCCTCTTACAAGGTTAGGTAAGAGACTTACCTTGTTTCCAAGTCCTCTTCCCAGTCCACAAATCACACAATTAGCCACAGATCGGTGCCGAACATTCCAAAACTAGCCAAAGGTCATATAAACTAATCAATATATGCTTAAAAGTTCATAATTCGACTATCAGATTAATTATCCAATCCAATTTGAAAGGTTCCTAAAATTTACCCTCGGGCTCACATGTCCGAATTTCGAAAATTTTCGTAAATAAATATTACCCATAACCTCACGAATACAGATATATAATTTCTACTCAATTCCATAATCATTTTCGTGTTCTAATTTCATTTTTCTGAAAACCTAGGTTTTTCAATAACTCCTAAAATTTCCACATTTTAAATATTAAAATATACCCATAATCTATGTATTTAACTTACATTAAGTAAAACTCACTCACCTTATAGTGCTTGATGAAAACCCCACTCCAAGAAGCTCCAATTTTGGCCAACACAATGAGAAATGGGAAAAATAAGCCTAAGTCCCAACTTTTAAAAGATATACTGCCCAGTTGACCCTTCTTCGCGATCGTGGAAGCACACTCGCAATCGCGAAGGCAAAGCTTCCATTGCCCAGAATTTGCTCTTCGCGAACGCGTGGGAAGACCTACAATTGTGAAGGCTTGCCCATCCTGAGCTTCGCTAATGCAGTAAAACCTTCGTGAATGTAAAGGTTAATAGCGACTGACCCTTCCCATGCCTCGTTCTTCTAAGGGAACGCGAGAAAGTCTTCGCGAACGCGAAGACCTAGGGCCTCAAACCTCCGCGAACGCAACCATTTGAACGTGAATGCAAAGAACAAATCACTCCACTTCCCAAATCCTTCATCGCGAACGCATGTGGACCTCCGTGTTCACGAAGAAGGAAATCAGAACCAGTAATTTATGAAGTTTTGGACTTAGCTCCGGGTGGTCCGAAACACACCGGAGCCACTTAGGACCCGTACAACCACATGAACAAGTCCATAAACATAGTACGAACCTACTCAAATCCTCAGAACACGTAAACTAATATCTTAACTAAGAATCGCACCCCAAAACCAATTGATCAACTTATGAACTTCAAACTTCTTCAACTAGCTTTGAACGCGTCGAATCATACTTAGACAACTCGGAACGAAAATGGCGTTCAAGTCATAAATCACCATATGGATTCATTCCCATGCTTGGAATTCCAAATGGACCTCGATAATACCAAAGTCCACTTCAATCCAAATTTAAAGAACTTGAAAACCTTAAATGTGCCAATTTCCAACATTAATCGTCGAAATGCTCCTAGATCACCCCGAAACTCGATCCGAATACACGACCAAGTCCAAAATTATCGTACAAACCTGTTGGAACCATCAAATCCTAGTTCTGATGTCGTTTACTTAAAAATTTGAATCAAGTCAAACTTGACCATTTTAGGTCATTATTAAGGAACTAAGTGTTCCGATTTCGACCCGAACCCTTCCAAATCCAAACCAACTATTCCTGCAAGTCATAAAATAGTAAAAGCATATACATGGAGTCTTAATTTAGGGAAAAGGGATCTAGAAAGCAAAACTACCGGTCGGGTCGCTACACTACTCATAACCTCAAACTACTAAACTGAATGTAAATGCTCAAAATGATTAATCGGATTGTTACATGAAGTTAATAAATTAAAAATTATTTAAATTCTTAATTGGATGTTTTCTAATGCTATACGAATTGTACAAATGCTAAAATAAATAATTGAATGAAACAAAAGCTGAAAATAAGAACAAAATCTCGTCGTTGACATAAATGAGATCTTTCACCCGTTTCCTTTCAATATTTCTTTCTTATGGTTTTACCTTTAATATAATAATCCAAAATCTTAATGGAGTTGAAAGTAAAATAGTTTATTAACAAAACAAACCCTTATAAAGTGGACGAAACTTTCCTAGTTTGGATTGAAAAGTGCGGGGATTTTAGAGTTAAAAAAAATTAAAATCCAAAATATTAGGAAAATAATTAAATAATTATTTCTAAACACTATAAAACTAATTAAATGAATACTCCTACATATTAGAAAAATAATTAAATAACTATTTCAAAATATTAAAAAAAAAATCTAATGACTATTTTGTCAAATGTAAAATCATGAATAACATTTCGCTAAAGGTCTTGATGCACTTAATATAGCATAGATATACTAGCTTTGGATACGTGCATCACGCGTGAACCCCGCTTTAATTAAAAACTATTAAAATTTTCATAAAAAAATTGTTCTATTAAAAAGGTAATATAGAAAAAAAATATAACTCCTTAATAAAATCTTCTCTTTAAAGATTGATACTATAAATATACATGACCAAGACTCGCAAGTCTTTTCTGCAGAATGGATTAGTTTGCGTTTAGAATCAGTAAATTTAAATGTGGAATTTATCTATCTTCCTTGAGAGAGATGATATGAACATTATTTTGTAGCTCACCTTAGTTGCTAGGTCAAACTTCAGGGCGGCCCACTACAAGGTATATAACTAGCACACCATATCTACCTGTGGTGACAAAAAATTATTTATAAGAAATGGTAGCACCATCAGGATACAAATAGAACATAGTATACATGATTAAGGAAAGAGAAGGCATATCTATACTTGACATAACAACCTCCAACTTGTTGGCCCTGTATAAATTTATGTTTTCTTGTATTGAAAGATGGAACAACTAACTGCCAAATTATATTTCATAACCTTTAGTTGTGAATCTAATACGTTGTACTTATTTTAACATTTTGATCTATAAAATTTGAGTATGAGGCTTCCCACTTTTTAATAATTATTGATGTATAAGTTAACAATTGAATATAATATAGTGAAATTCTAAAATAATATTATTGATTTCACATAAATGTTAGCTTCAAAATGCAAAAATTCTCTTAATATATGCAAACAACTTTTACCTATAGTACAAATGCTCATTATGTACTTTTAAACCATCTTCTTGGAACACATGTTCGGAATATGCAAATTGTAACGACCTGATCGGTTGTTTTGAGCTCTAGCATGTTGTTCGATGATTTGAGGCCTTGAGTAGCTTCACTATATGTATTGTAATCGAGCCTTTGAATAGGTTCGTATTGCCATTTGTGTCTTGTACTTAAAGTTTGGCATTATTTCGGAATTTTTAAGTATAATTCAGAAGCGTTCGTCAAAGTTTAAATGTTTGAAAGTTAAAAAAAAGGATTTTGATCGATTAATTTTTATCTTATTCATAGTGTTTCGAGCCTTTGGATAAGTTAGTATAAGGTACTGGAACTAATTAGTGTGATTGGACTGTGTCCCGGGAGCCTCGGGAGGGTTTCAGATCATTTCTCCATGTTTTGCTCCTGTTGTTGCTCGTTCTGACTTTGTTCTTCGCGAACACGTAGGGGAGCTCGTGTTCGCGAAGATGGATTTGAGATAGAGGATTATTTTTTCAACAAGTTCGTGATGGAAGTCGCGTGTTCGCGAATGTGTGGGGCGGATGTGCATCATGTTCGCAATGAGAGGTTCACGTTCGTGTAGGTGAAGCTGCACAAGGAGAGTTGGCCTTCGCATTAGCGAAGGGGTTATGTAACGACCCGACCGGTCATTTCGAGAAATTACACTTTGCTCTCTTGTTTGAGGGAATGAGTAGCTTCGTATGATGTATTATGACTTATTTAAATCGTCGGTTTTGGTTTTTAGGTTATCTGGAATTGATTTGGGAGAATGGTCTCTGCTAGATGCTTTAAATTTGAAAGGTTAGACCAAGTTTTGACTTTTTTGTAAATGATCTCAGGTTAGGATTTTTATGGTTCGGTTAGCTCCGTTAGGTAATTTTGGACTTGGGAGCGTGTCCGTAATGTAATTTGGAGATCCATGGTAGAATTAGGCTTGAATTTGCGAAATTGGAAATTTGACAATTTTTGGTCACCAATGGAAAATTTTTATATCGGGGTCAGAATGGAATTTCGAAAGTTGAAGTAGGTTCGTACTGTCATTTGTGACGTACGTGTAAAATTTCAGATCATTCGGAGGTGATTTAGTAGATTTCGGCGTAGTTTGCGGAATTTGAAAGTATAGAAGTTCTTATGCTTGAATTTGAGGGTAATTTGGTATTTTTATGTTGTTGTGAGTGTTCCGAAGGTTTGACTAAGTTCGTATGTTGATATGTGACTTATTGGTATTATTTGTTAAGGTCCCGAGAGCCTCGGGATGATTTCGGATGGTTGACAGATTGGTTTTTTGTGTTTGAGAGTTGATGAAAACTGTTGGTGTGATTCTGTTGTTGTTTCCGCACCTGCGGAGTCGGAACCGCAAGTGCGAGGTTCGTAGAAGCGGAAAGAGGCTCGCAGAATCGGGCAGGAATGGCTTGGGCTGGATGAGCAAATGCGAGTATTGGAGCGCACCTGCGGGATCGTGGGTACGAGATGCTGGCCGCAGATGCGGATTAGGAGGAGTAAATGGGAACTGCACCTGCGATGGATTTTCCGCAGATGTGGTGTCGCGAAAGAAATTATTGGACTGAAAATACATTATTTCTGGGCAGAAAGTATAAATTGTGGACTTTAAGAAATTATGGGTCATTCTTCACCATTTTTTTTGATTTTGGAGCTTTTGGGAGTGATTTGAAGAGAGATTCATGGGGGTTTTCATTGAGGTAGTTATTTGAGCCTTAATACCCATGTTTATGGAAATTTTCCATTATTTAATCATGTAATTAGTGAAGATTAGGGGTGAAAATGAGGGTTTAGGGCTTGAAATTTTTGGAAAGTTTGATTGAGGTTTTGAGGGGTCAAATGGAGTCGGATTTTGATAAATCTTGTACGTATGGACTCGAGGGCTTTCTAGTTTATAATTTTTGTTGGATTCTGAGCCGTGGGCCCGAGGGCCGGGTTTGAGTGGATTTCGGGATTTGTGTCTAATTTGATAGTTTTTCTTATGGAATTCATTCCATTAGCACACATTGATGGTATTGTTCTGGTTGTGAATAGATTCGGAGTGATTGGAGGCCCATAAGGGCAAAAGCATCACGGAGTAGAGATTTGATCGACTTGAGGTAAGTAACGATTGTAAATCTAGTGCTGAGGGTATGAAACCCCAAATTTCATATCGTTTTACTATTTTGAGGTGACGCACATGTTAGGTGACGGGCGTGTGGGCGTGCACCATTGGGAATTGTGGCTTGATTCATCCCGTAGCAACTATAAGTCACGTATTTGGTTGAAACTACATGATACTTATGTGTTTTTAGAAAGTGTTTCTGTAAACTGGGCTAAATGCCATGTTTGGGCCTTGTGCCAGAACTGTTTGGACCCTTAGGGGCCTTTTTTTCTTACTATCCTCTCACTGTTTTCGTGATTGAAAATCTATACTCAGTCTTGTTATACTTACTGATTTCATAACTCAGTTTTTATTACTCTGTTTTGATCCATATAAATATTGTTTTGGGATGAGTACCTTGTTTTTACTGAGAGCCCGAGTAGCTTGAGAAGTTTATGACTGAGTGAGACCGAGGGCCCAATTTGTGAGGATATTTATGGGATCGGGCTGCACGTTGCAGTATGTTTTACTGATTTATGACTGAGTGAGGCTGAGGGCCTGATTTGCAAGAATATTTATGGGATTGGGCTGCACGCCGCAGCATGTTTTACTGATTCATGATTGAGTTAGGCCAAGGGCCTAATTGATTTATGCCATGAGGTGGCTTGTTATAGTGCTTGGGCTAAAGGAGCCCCTCCGAAGTCCGCATACCCCCAGTGAGTGCAGGTACCTACTGAGTGAAGTTTTGCCCGAGGGGCTGTATATGAGTGATGGTGAGCTATGCCCGAGGGGCTGTATACGAGTGAGTGTGAGGTTTGCTCGAGAGGTTGTATATGAGTGATATTTTTCTCGAGGGGCTGTATATGAGTGATGTTTTGCCCGAGGGGCTATTTATGATTCCATCATTTTACTCACTGTTGAATTGAGCCTCTGTTTGAGAACTGTTGAAAAATATCTTTGATTGATTTTACTAGAACTGAGTTTAAACGAAATGATTTGATTCAAACTTCTATAGTATTTTTACGGAGATTTTATGATATGAACTTTACATGATTTATTGCTCTTCATTACTGCTCTGCCTTTATTTACTTTGATTACTTACTGAGTTGGCGTACTCATGTTACTCCCTACGCCTTGTGTGCAGATCCAAGCGTTTCTAAACGCGGTAGTGAGTGTTGATTGTTCAGTTACATATCCATCGGAGTCAGAAAGGTAGCTGCCTAGCAATCACAACCCTGCTTTCCTCCATTTTTATCTTCCCTTAGCTGTATTCAGTTCTTTCTAGACTATGTTAGTCTTGATATCATCAGACAGTTGTTGTATATGCTCATGACTATGACTAGTGATACCCTGATGTCGAGCTTTCTTTTCCACACTTTTGTTTTGAGTTGAACTTTTTATGAAGGTTTTATATTAACAGTCTTGGAACTATCTTTAAAATTAAATTATCGATTTATCTTGGTAATGTGCCAGCTTGCCTAGTACCACGATAGGCGCCATTACGACAGGGTTAGTTTTGGGTCATGATAGGTTGGTATCAGAACCTAGGTTACATAGATCTCATGAGTCATGAGCAGGTTTAGTACAGTATTACAAATCGGTACGAAGACGTCTGTACTTATCTTCGCGAGGCTGTAAAACCTTTAAGAAATTCCACATTCTTGAATTCTTATCATGCGACATTGATTCAGCTTGAAGTGTAACTCTTTGAATTCCTTCCATGCATTCATATGCGCACATGAGCTCTCAGTATCGGCTGTGCATCGACGGCTTGTGAGTTCCATGGTTGAGGTGTGAGATATGATTTAGCATGTTGATGATGGGCCAGTCTAGAAGACTTGAGGCCGAGTTTTGTTTGTGGCTTGAGTACTGAGATTTCGATTGTGTGAGCATGTGCATTTGGGACTTATATGCCCGTTTGTGTCCTTACTAGTGGGATTTGTGAGTGGATGACTGTGGGGTGAGTATGATTCACTACTGGAAAATAGGCCTATGGAAACAGCAGGTAAACTGTTGCAATAGATAGGTTAACCGTTGCCATAGATGTATTGGAACGGTTCAGCGACCGTGACATCCGCTTGCATGCTAATAGCTCTACAACAACGGTTTTCGCAACGGTTGACTGCACCGTTGCTATAGATCCAGCTATCGCAACGGTTTTTCCTCTGTCTGAAGCAACGAGTATTCATTTCAATTGCAACGGTTAAAAATCTTTACCGTATAGTTTATGCAACGGTCATAAACTGTTGCCATATTATTTACTACAATGGTTGGAAACTTTACAATATATGCTATTGCAACGGTTATGTATGCTATTGCAACGTTTGTTTACAGCTATTGTAACGGTTTTATTGTGCTACCATAATGGTTTTGTTTCTATTGCATCAATTTGTAACACTTTATGGAACGGTTTATGATCTATCGGAACGGTTCAGAATATCATTGGCAACGATATTTGTGCTTATTACAACAGTTCTATTAGGCTATTTTAAACGTTTAATTGACATTACCACCTGGAAATATTTGTAATTATAACCTGAAAATTATGTAAATAAAAAGATAAAACACTTATCTTTCATATCCAATAAACTAAGAATAACAACAATAGCAAAATGTTTTAACCCAATTACATAAGTTTTACAGTTCAACACTTCAAAAGTTAAAGTTTCAAATGCTATAACAAAAGACTCCAAGAATATCGACAACAACTCAAAGTTCTTCTTAAGTAAGGTCTAGATCTTCACTATCTCCATCTTCCCTTTCTTCGGTTGCTCCACCTTCTCCATCTTCCCTTTCTTCAGTTGCTCCACCTACAAAACAGAATAAATAAAGTCATTAAATAAGAATGGGTATAGTAGAATTTTCTCTAATTGTAACTTTGTAAGTAGAGAATGGGTTGGTTACATCGTCCCTTTCATTCTTCTAATTGTATAACTTTTAACCATTCTAGTCTTGGCTTTTATAAGCCAAAACAATGCCAAATATAAGGGAAAGAGAAAACGACGAAAAATTGGAAGATAGGGGGTAAAAGAAAAATCCTACTGCCAAGCCAATGCTGACTTTTGGGAAGTCCATCCCTATATGTTTGTACACGAGTTAGTTCTTTAACAGGAACTCGAATAAGATAGATTAGGACAAAGTAAAAGCTTTATTCAATGAGAACCACATCGAGCAGCAGTTTGCATCAGGTTCTACTAGGGCAGGTACAAACACAAAGGATACGTACCAACATGCAAGTGTCCCTCGAACTTGGTTTTAGAGAAATGCTCTCCTAGTCGGAGAACTATCTTATCTCTTGACTTTTAAAGAATCAAATAACACTAACACAACTCTGTCATTGTTATGGCATAGCACATCAATAATATACCACTGCTTTGAATGATAAAGAAGAATTAGTATTCCACTTTTATTGAGCAATGATTCACTGGAATGCAGATTCTTTCAAATGTGACCAAAAGACTTTTAAAGTGGCTGATTGAAACATATTGAATATGTATTCACTTAAATGCAGATTCTTTTATTGAGTATTCACTGGAATACATATTGAAGTAACATTGAAACATATGTGACAAACAGATTCTTTCACCACACTCCAGCATCTTAAACATATTGAAGTAATATCATGGACATTTGGAAAAAAACAATCTGGATTTTAAGTGAAAGTACATCAACTAAGACGCAACCAGAAATATGCAAAACTCACAAGAACCATTGTTAAAAAGTGACCTGCCAACTTCCTACGAACGATTTAGTCTTCTAGCTATGTTATCCATTTAAAACATTCTAGCTATATTAATTCTAGTTACAATCATGGTAAAGGATGGAATAAGACATCGAGTTCAAAACAACGTTGCAAGGGTTAGAGCCCATTTGGTATAGAAAAACATAGATAACTTTGTAGTAATAAATTCTTTGCACTCAAGAGTGTATTCAGTCATCAAAGCGCAAGGGTCATGTTACTGCATGTGAAGTCGGGATGCTCTCTACAACAAGGGCTTCCTAGGATAAGTATACGGTCCCTAATAGCATACCCAACTGAGTTTAACCAGCTGGTTTTCTCCAATTTCAAAAGCAGGGATAGTTGTACTCCCATATCCGACTGTAGCAACTGTTGAATAATGGAAAAGAAGTGCGTAGGAAAGCTCCAGCAAACAAACATAGATTGATACGTGGAGCTAAAGAGAACCTACAGAACTGGCTTTCCAGAACTTTCCTTAGACTGGATTTGCGATACTCGAAAATCATATCTTTTATCAAAAAGAAAAAATGAAAAAAAACTATAACTAAGTAATCCAATCAGAAAAAGACATCAAACAGTTCTAGAAAGATAACAATTGGGCTCTAACCACACCTTTCAACATCCCATTACAATTCAAAAGGAACAAGTTTGAACAGCAAATTAAGCAAATTAAGCTGAAGAGCAACTATATTTCTCGCCTAAGAACATGATTTCTAAATATACAAAAATCAGACATTTTAAGAAAACCATGGAACAATATTCAGTTTTACCTTGTAGGTATCAGAGTTCCAATATCTAAGAAGTCCCCAAAATTGAGAATCCAAAACATCAACCGGCCTATTCTTCATTCGAAGCTCGTCATTCTCATAGGGTTCAAAATGGTCTTTATATAACTGGTTTTTATACTTTCTCCAAGCATTTGAAATTGAGTCAAAAACCCACTTTTTTGCACCTTCATGAATGTCATATTTTTCCTACAAATTTAGAGTAGTTAGGTTGGAGTAAACAATATGAAATATCCACACACACCTATTGAATATTGCGAATTTCAAACCTTGACATATTTCCACATATCTTCTTTTGTCTCAAGTTTCCTCCAATCAAACACATTAAGAGGACAAAAGGTCGCAGTCCTTGCCAATGTATCAAGGAAGCTACCCAACTCATTCACATCATCATTAGTAGGACCTATGGGTTGATTGTTCTCATTTAGCACAATTTACTTGCGCTCTTTCCTACCATGAACACTTTGCATCTGATTTTTTCCTCTTTTTCGTTTTTTGGCAGAAGGACTACATAAATATGAAGTAAGAATAATCACCAAAAGTCATTACGTTATTGAATTTGACGATTGAAATCTATATGTTCTTGCCTTGTTCCTCGGATTGCTCGTTTGTTTCATGATTGGAAGAATACTCAACTTGTTCTTGTACCGTTTGTGAAGTACGAGGGGTGGAATCCAATGGTAGTTGTTGCAATTGTTTACATACTGGTTGTGATGCAAGAGAGGTAGAGTTCAGTGGAATTTGTTGCACTTGCTCATGTACTATTTGTGCTGGTGCAGAAGTAGAATGCAAAGGCAGCGATCCACCTACAGAAGTAGAATGCTGCAATTGTTCGCGCACTGCTTGTGATACAGAAGGTGTAGAGTTCAGTGGCATTTGTTGCACTTGATCATGTACTGTTTGTGCTGGTGTAAAAGTAGAATGCAGAGGCAGTGACCTTGGATCTTTAATAACTCTGTTTGTTTTCAATGACGAAACCTTTAGGTTTCGCAAAGATGCAAGCGATCCAGCTGCTATGCATTTTGTTAATTTTTTATTTTTACTTGAACACCCTTCCTGATTCATGATCTGCTTTCCTTTGTTTAAAATTAGATACACATGAGAACTAATAAGTATTTGAACACAAACAATAGAATCAATTGAGTAACTTCATGCTGCTAAGATACAAACAATATGTACAAGAGTCATGGTAAACCCTGTGGCTAAATAATCTAATATTTTATGAACAATCTTTAGATTCAAGCTTTATAAACCAAGATTTTTGGTTATGTTGTCTTATTCTGTTGTTTAGTTGGATAAAATATCTTGCTAATACTTCTTTTCCCATTTCTCTGAGCTGCAATTTACAAAATTACTGACAAGGCTAACGCCTTTTCATTTCCTTTCGATGTGATTTAGCCATTTCTAGTCACCAGCATATGGCAAGAATTTCACATTGATCCTAATTGTATCAATTTAGCAGCGATTGTAACGTTTTAATCACTAATTTAGACGTTGAATTCCAGCAACATAACTAATGGAAATCTAATTTCTTTTATCCAAGTAAAATTTTAACCAGTTACAGCATAGCTCCTCGAATACTGGAACATAAGATATCGTAGGCCATAATTGGGTAATATCAAATAAATACATATAGCACATCCACAATATCTTAATGTACAGGGAAGAAATACATAAATATACTACCAGCAAATTCAATTACCAAAAATTTAAATTAAGAAAACTTACCAGCAATTGGTGTTCCCTAAATTACCAGCAATGATTTCTCCTCGGCTACCAAAAATAAACTTTCTCTCAGCTAATAATATCTAAACCACGAAGAAGGTTCTATTGTTCAATAAGGAGGAGCATGCAAAAAAAAATTGACATCAGAGAGGGATTACTTGGAGAGCATTCGAGCAAAGAGAACAAGAAATTTTTTTGCCTTAGATACAAAAACAAACTAATTATACTCAAAGGAGTTTATGCTGATAAAGATGTTGAAATATTCATGTCAAAGATTTATGGAACTTATGTACTTTGTTAGGTATCATTCTATTGCATACAGTCCTCAATTTAATGATTCATATTCTAGTTTTATGTATCTTTACCTATTATGCAATTCTTCTAGAACACTAAGTTTAAACAATTGAATTGTCTGCATATAGGCACCGCAATTCCATCCAATCGCATTTAACCTTTGTTCTTCTTATGGGTCTAAACTTGTTGTTCACATATTACATCTTACTTCTACTTAGTCAAGAGAGTATTATTTATATTTTCATCTTGTCTCATGTATTATTTCTCGTTTCATGAAATAATGTAATTTATTTAACTGAATAGTTTGAAATTTCTGCAGGTTTAGCAAAAGATATACATCTATATAGCTGATTCTAGTTGGAAATACCTGTGTAGGTCTTGTATATGCTAGTAAAAATAGAGATCTAAGATGCAATCTGTTATGACAAACTATAAAATGACAAACTACTACATGTATAAAATGAGACGGAGACAGAGTACTTGTTTAATTCTTGATATGAAGGAAAAATTGAGGGATCTAAGATGCAACTGCTGTTATGAAAAACTACTACCTATATCCAAACAAAGGGAAACCTATGGCCAAAACAAGACACAAATAAAAGAGTATATACATAATTAGGAAGGAATAACTCATACTAAAAATAGTAAAGTGATGGAGTAATAAAGACCCATGAAGATGCAAAGCAACCGTCTTTAACAATAAAATTGATCCAAATCATTCAGATCTTCATCAACTATCAAAAAGGACAAACCAAATTCTAGAACCCATTCAAGAAACCCGGTAGAACTACAAATAGAAACTACCCAATCTCAAAGAATTGCAAAACTAACAGACAAAGATATAAAAGGAGTTAGATCTACCAAAGATACATTAAATGACCAGTTGATATCTCAAAATCAGAAGAAATTGAAAATGTACATACAAAAATAGAGATCAATACAGCAAAAATAACCAAGTATTGGATCTAAGTATACACCCCCCCCCCCCCCCNAATCATTATAAACCAGTAATAACTGGTTTATAATGCTTTCAGGAGGAATGCAAAAAAGCTAATCAGCTATGACTCTGAGAACTCATCGAAAAATCTGCGAGAAATTTTGTAGCTTTTATACAGGGATTGATTTCCTTTCCTATGCCATTATATTACCATTTATTCACTAAACCAATCATTAAAGGAGAGCAAACAGTGTTTCACAAGAAAATAATTGGTTTGACACCACAAAACTTAAAACAAAAAAACAAAAAAAAAAAAGAAAAAAATTAGATTCACAGCCCTAGAGCAATCCTACAGCAATCGATATAAATATAAATACACCAGCCCTAGAGCAATTCGATAACCTAATTGAAGAGTTAAAAAGGCTTCAAAATAACTTACATGGCTAAAATCACTTCTGTTGGATTTAGGGATTTGGGGAGAGCACCTATTTTGAGGAAATTTGCTCAGATGCCTCAAAATTTCGCCACCCCCTTCACGATACCAAAAATTTTGCCATACCCAAAAAATCAACAAAACTTCTGTGGAACCGATTAAACCAAGTTCAGAGAGTGCAAGAGAGGAATACGATAGAGAGGAAGATTTTTGGAGATAGAGGCATTTGCAATCGAAGAACTCGTCTCTGAGGTTCAGTGGAATCGAAGAACTCTGAAGGGTTCTGAGGTTCAGTGGAATCGAAGAACTCCGAAGGATTCTTAATTTGGGGTACGGTATTACCTATAGCTGAGGATTAATTGTAATTTTAACAGGGAAAGGGCAAAACGGTATTTTCACATAATATTCATTATTAAAATAATTCAAAAAAAATAGGGGTTATTTTGGCGGGTTTAACAAAATTTAGGGGGCAAAATAAGGAGGAAAAAAATAACCGTTCCAATAAAACTTTTTACAATAAAAGCATTCTAGTAGATATATTTATTGGAACGATTTTTATAACCGTTGCGCCAGATTACTTTATTGCAATGGTTTTTTTGCAATTGTAACGATTGTATAAGTTTAGTGTGTTGATATCACCTAAATGTTATTGTAACGGTTGTAACCGTTACCATAGCTGATCTATGGTAACGGTTGAACAACCGTTGCTAAAATAACTGTTGCCATAAGTCCTTTTTCTGGGAGTGATTTGATTGCAAGATGTGTTCATATTATTCGAATGTGACAAAAAGGGTTTGTTGGAGATGTAGCAAGCACTATTGGGTGTTTGACTCCTATATTGAGTTGGCGTATGGCCTCGAGCTATGGGTTTGTTGAAGGACCTCTCATGCATTTTAGTTATATAGTGAGATAGATCTCCATGTTGTGTTATGAGTTCAGATTCAGGGGGATTAAGTGATTGCATGATGTATAGGACGGTGGAAGGGTATAAAGAGATGTTAGTTTGAGGCGAAGCAGGTGGATTATCTCCTGCGGGGTGTCCTAAGGGCATGTGATCCCTATGTTGTTTTGTAGCGAGTCCTCTTTTACCAGTGAATTATATGTGATGCAGTTTGAGTTTGGATTGCGCATGAGAGTTATCTTAACTGTTATAAGGATGAATACGAGCTTTGCAAATAATTTGAGGTATTAGATGGGTTGTGTTTTATGAGCTTATGAAGGATTTAGTTGAATCAAGATTTATATGTAACAATTGGGGATCTATAATATGTTTATTTGGCTAGAAACTAAGGTTTACATTGGAGGGTGTCAAGACTTGCAGCATTTTATATCATTATAGATTCTACATATCAGTATCAGGAAGGTAATGGCTTTGGATTCGCAGAAAGTCTCTTCAGAGTAAGTATTTTAAATGTGGTACTTTTGGGAATATTTAAGAGAGTATTCAACAGCTTATGAGCCTTAGGACAGTGTGGTTTTATGCTTGGGTCTCGTGTGGTGGGTCTGGGTTGAGGATTATAGTGTTATGGCGAGGAGAAGTATCGATTTGAAGGTAATTCAAAAGGAACTCGGATAAATAAGACAGCTTGGTAGTTGGTTGGATCGTCATGGTAATGGGTATTGTTAGTTCTTTGGGTGTTTACGAGGTAAGGAGTTTCTACAGATGTTTCATGGAAATGCCCTTGGGTTTTTGGTGGCCTGCGTAGCTTAGTTGAGTTAGAAGGATTCAGTCCTGATGGTTTGGTTTTGTGCCAATGGGGTTTGGAAAGTTCTTGATGGTTTTTTACCATGGTTAGAGATGTGTATTTTCTTCTGGCGTGAGGAGCATAATAGGTATAGTGATTTTATCCAAGATGGGATTAAATGGAAGGTTCTTGGCTAGTTAAGTACGTAGTTGCTTGTGACTCGGTGTGGATTATAAAGTTCTCACATTTATCATATGGTATATGGGGTATGTTGTGTAGGATTGAGGTTTGCATGTGTAAGGTCATAGTTCAGTTCTAAAAGGAAGGTCATAAATTCTTAGGCAGCATGGACATTTTTAGATGACTAAGTAGATGATATTACTAATGGGTATGGCTTAATGGGAGTATGCATTTCACAAAGGGACGACGTGTTTGAGTTTGGATATTTCATTGGTATTGCGGCACTCTCTTGTTTTCGAATGCTGGAGTTCAAATTTGGCTTTGTGGAAAAGAAGGATTTTAGAAGTATTCCTCGTGGGATGACCATATAATTGGCGAAGTGTGGACATTCAGGCGATGGAGTTGAGATCAGAGATGGTGATTTGTATGTTATATGGATCCGGAGACTGAGAGTTCTCGTGAGTAGATTGTTTCATGGTTGTGGGTTGTAAGCCAAGGTTAGCCAGAGTTTAGTATGTGTTATGAATCAGTCATTGTAGACTTTCGGAGGGTATTTAACTGTTGTGGATGACCAGAGTT
Source organism: Nicotiana glauca (assembly GCA_026770625.1). Taxonomy (NCBI): domain Eukaryota; kingdom Viridiplantae; phylum Streptophyta; class Magnoliopsida; order Solanales; family Solanaceae; genus Nicotiana; species Nicotiana glauca. The sequence goes on from MU784694.1 coordinate 110,074, forward strand.
GATTTAGGGTTCATTGGTAGGCCCAATATGGTTGTGTGTTCTGCACCGGGTCGGATTTGTTGACTCCAAATTGCTATTATTGAGGGATGTGCCATTTGATTATTATTGAGCTTATTTATGTTCTGGAGCGATCTATGAGTTACCTTAATGTGTTACGAGGAGTCATGATTTGTTGGTTATATGCACATATGTTGCGGTTCTAGTGGGGTCTTATAGTGGAATTTGAACGGGAAGAGTATTGGGTATTGCTTGGTGGATGGCGTATTGGGTTTGTTCTTTCGGGTCTTGTGTGGTGTTATGTCATTTGCTTCTCCGTGGTTATAGTAATGCACTTTAGGTTCTTAATGTCGAATTTCGATTGGTTATGGATTTTGAGCAGAGTGGCACGAGGTATATAATGCAGACCAACATTTAGATGGGGTCACGCGTTGTAGCGGAGTTATGTAGAGGTATGATCCTTGGTGTCGGATTCGTGTGTTTTGGTTCTAAGATGTGTGTTAGGCTTTTAGCATGGTGTTGTGATGGTACTTGTTAAGTTGACGAGACTGTCCTCTCATTTGAATCATTTTTTCTATTATTTGAGTATATTTGGGATGTTGCTATTTGGTGCACAAATTGCACAAGTTTGTGGCTCTAGGTAGTATGGGTGTGGCATGTTAGTAGAGTAACTTGTATTTGATAAGATGAGGTCGTCAGAGCTAGAATGGATGCTATCAAATTTAATTGGGGTATATTTAAAAAGGTTAATGTCGTTAGTTGGCTTAAAAATTGGCTATAATTCTTGTCGAGAGAGAGGGAGTTCCACAACTGGTTGATCTGATGAATGGTTATGAGTTGTGACGTGTTTCTTTCATCATTGGCAGTATATGAAGGTGTTAGAACGAGGCTCTATTTGATAAGAGGTTATTACCAACGTTTGGTTGTGTTGGCCAGCTGCTGTGATTGGAAAACACCATTGTGAGTGCTTGAGTTAATTGGTATATCATGTGATTTCAACTTGTGTTATGACCATGGCTCGATACAGCTTGTTTAGACTTATGCGGTGTGTGGATGCGAGATTCTGATCTTAAAAAAATTTCGGATGCGGAAATTGGATTCTAAGGCTTATGGGCTAGGTTGAATTAAGAAATTTCAGTCATGTTGTGTTATCAGACCTACATAGGATAGGGTGATGTGGGATCACCCCCGGGTATGTGCATAGTGAGATTATACAACAATCTAAAGGCTTTTGGATCAACTCTAGGCACGTTCGAGGACAAACACATGTTTAAGTGGGAGAGGATATAACGACCCGATCGGTCGTTTCGAGCAATTGCACTTTGCTCGGTTGTTTAAGGGCATGAGTAGCTCCGTATAATGTATTATGACTTATGTGAATCGTCGGTTTTGGTTTTCAAGTTATCCCGAAATTGATTTAGGAGAATGGTATCTGCTAGAAGCTTTAAATTTGAAAGGTTCGACCAAGTTTTGACTTTTTAGTAAACAATCTCTGATTTGGATTTTTATGGTTTAGTTAGTTCCGTTAGGTGATTTTAGACTTGAGGGCGCATCCAGAATGTAATTGTGATGACCCGACCCGTTGTCACGTGAGTTACCTACCCGTTTCCCCCATATTGTGTTGCTCTATGTTTCAATGTCAGTATTTGAGTTGATCGGATAGAATTGAATTGGTTTTAACTGGAAATGAGGCACTTAGCCTCTTAAAAGGAAGCTTGTTTTGGAAAAAGTCAACCGGAAGTTGACTATATAGTTAAAAGGCTCGGATGTGAATTCCGGTGATTTTGTTAGCTTCGGGGGATGATTTGTGACTTAGGAGTGAAATCGGAATTGAATTTGGAGTTTCGGTGTAGAATTAGGCTTGAATTGGAGAAGTTGGAATTTTGGCGAATTCCGGTTGATAGGTGAGATTTTGATCCGACGGTCGGAATGGAATTCCGAGAGTTGCAGTAACTTCGTTAGGTGATTTTGGATAT
>MU784695.1:2710-34148 GCA_026770625.1 Nicotiana glauca
CACTTTGATCATATTGGAATGCATCTTTTACAATTATAGGGTCACAACACCAATTCATGTAAAGTACCTATCACAACAAGAATCCAAAGTTCAATCTTACCACATTTACATAGCCACTTTCTTCACTTCCAAACATCTTTGTACATTACCAACAACTATACATAATCAATCAAATACTTTTGGTACACATAAGAACAATTTGGAGGATCAACCATAACGATTTTTCTCACACAATTTGGCATCAAAATCTCAATTTAAACTTGACTTGAAGTCTACGTATTTTAGCACATAGTTCCCATTATTCACATATCTTCATTTACCAAGAATAACATATTAAACACATTGAGGTACATCCTTCACATATATTCCTGCAACACCAAATTCTTTGAAATAATGAATACTACATAAATCAAATTCCGGACTTACAACATACACAGGGACACCATGGGAGCTCAATTTCTAAGAAGCGGGAGTTTTAACCATACATACCTCAAATTTGCCCCTTAATGATATTACAACGATCCAATACACTCAAGCAACTTCAGTCTACAATACAACATTCAATAGGGCCAATATTAGAAATAAATTCCATAACTTATGCCATTTAGACCTATTATCAAATAGCTGGTAGGTATAGATCTTTACGTCTCATAACCATAGTATTAGTTCATCCAACCATCACCACTAACCAACAATTCATTCCACCATCATTCCTAACCAATTTATAACTTCCAACAACATATGTATATCCATTCGTTCATACTCAACCATTAACCTCCTTAATTAACCTGTTTCATAATCTCTACAACCAACACAACCTAGGTTAGGTACTAATGGCTTTCAATCATCATTCCAAGAGTTCTAACACTTAATTCATACTCATATTCCCATAATATATCAATATATGTAAGTCTAAGGTGTAGGATTACCTCTTGTAGACCAATTCTTGAAAGACAACTTTGGGGTGTTCCTGAGGTTTTGAAGAAATCCTATGAAATCCAATCAAAATCATGTTGTAACTAGTAATTGAGAAGTGAAATCACCATGAAAACACACTTAAAACTCACCTTAGGTGTGCAATTTGATGCCTTGGTCGAGTTGGGGTGTAGAGAAAACCCTAACCTTGAGAGATATCTCAAAATCTCTTATTTCCGGTCTTTAAGGGTATTAAAACCTTCCGGGTGCACGAACTTTCGCATAGTTCGCGCGTTGTTCGCGCGTCGGGGCAGAATACTCATTAAAAACGTGTGAACTCGCGAGCTCGCGCAAAGTTTGCGCGAGTGATAGCGGACCAGTAAAATGGTCATAACTTTATGTATACACCTCCAAATAACGAACGGTTTGTTGAGTTGGAAACTAGACTCAAAGGCCTTTAATTTAATAGGCTGTGCATCACATAACCCCTTATATAACTGGAGATATGATCGTTCAAAGTAAGGTATTGTGCACACTCATTTACAGATTTTGTCTAATATGCAATTTTCAGACTTGGCTTAGACTTAGGCCTTTCTTTAGACCCCAAATCACTTATAATAAGACTTATACACTTATTACCATATCCAATTGATATCCATAATATCATAAATCCTTATTTGCACACGAAATAAAATATTTTAGCCTACCTTGGCACGACAAAATCTTAAATTACTCGAAAAAAAATTTCCGGGGCCTTACACGGAGTATTTTCTTGACTAAGACAAAACCATTCATATGCGGACCACAGGTCCCTGCATGAACTTCTTCTAATAACCTGGATGCTTCCTTTTCTTCAACACACCTTAGTAATTCCAAATCGGGAGTCCTCCTATACAAGATTCCTCTGTTGTGAAAGAAGTGATTGGATAACCTCTGCAGTGTGCACTTCTGAGTAGTGTTTGCAAGTTCTGGATATTCTCCTGTTGACAAATACTTCTTAATGTCATGAAACCATGGTTTTCCATCTGTTTCTTCCTCGACATGAGCATAGTAAGCGGGTTGATCCTGGATTTTTACCGGGATAGGGTCAATGAAGTTCTTATCTGGATGCTGAATCATGGATGATAGAGTGGCCAATGCATCGGCGAACTTATTTTGAACTCTAGGGACATGCCGGAATTCTGTCTTTGTAAACCTCTTCCTCAACTCCTGTACGTGATGCAAGTTTGGGAGTATCTTGGTGTTCTTGGTTGCCCACTCTTCTTGAACCTGATGTATGAGCAAGTCAGAATCCCCGATAACTAGTAACTCCTGAACGTTCATGTCAATGGCCAGCTTGAGCCCCAAGATGCAGGCTTCGTACTTGTCCATATTGTTGGTGCACGGTAACCTGAGTTTGGAGGACACCGGATAATATTGTCCTATTTCTGATTCTAGGACTGCTCCTATGCCAACTCCTTTAAAGTTTGCTACTCCGTCGAAAAACATTCTCCAACCATCATATGATTCTGCAATGTCTTCTCCTATGAAAGAGACCTCCTCTTCAGGAAAATATATTTTTAGAGGCTCGTATTCCCGGCCCATAAGATTTTTGGCAAGATGATCTGCTAGTGCTTGTCCTTTGATCGCTTTCTGGGTTACATAGACAATATCAAATTCACTCAGTAAGATTTGCCATTTGTCTAGCTTACCCATGGGCTAGGCTTCTGAAAGATGTACTTTAGCGGATCCATCCTTGATATAACATAAGTGGTATAGGCACAGAAATAATGCCTCAGCTTCTGAGCTACCCAAGTCAGGGCACAACACGTGCGTTCTAGCAGGGAATACCTGGCCTCGTACGGGGTGAACTTCTTGTTGAGATAGTAGATGGCTTGCTCTTTTATCCCTATTTCATCATGTTGTCCCAAAACACAGTCGAATGCCCCATCCGGTATTGCAAGGTAGAGCAATAGCGGTCTACCCGGTTCAGGCGGAACCAGGACTAGCAGCGTGATAGGTATTCCTTGATTTTGTTGAAGGCTTTCTGGTAGTCCTCAGTCCATTTAGTAGTGGCGTCCTTCTTTAGAATCTTGAAGATTGGTTCACAAATGACAGTGGACTAGGCTATGAATCGGCTGATATAGTTGAGCCTCCCCAGTAAACTCATAACCTCTTTCTTGTTCTTTGGCGGTGGAAATTCCTAAATGGCCTTAACCTTTGACGGATCCAGTTCTATTCCTCGTCGACTTACGATGAACCCAAGCAGTTTTCTGGCTGGAACCCCGAATGCACATTTGGCGGGATTCAGTTTCAAGTTGTACCTTCTCAGTTTTTTGAAGAACTTCCTCAGATCTTCCATGTGATTAGTGGCTTTCTTGGATTTGATGATGACGTCATCTACATACACCTCAATCTCTTTATGTATCATGTCATGGAAAATAGTAGTCATGGCCCTCATGTAGGTGGCCCTAGCATTCTTCAATCCAAACGGCATCATCTTGTAACAATACATTCCCTACGGCGTAATGAAAGTCATTTTCTTCATGTCTTCTTCGTCCATCCATATATGATGATATCCGGCAAAATAATCGACGAATGACTGCAGCTCGTTCTTGGCGCAGTTGTCGATCAGGATGTGTATGTTCGGCGAAGGGAAGTCATCTTTCGAACTGGCCCGGTTGAGGTCCCGGTAGTCGACACAGACTCTGACCTTCCCGTCCTTCTTTGGAACTGGCACAATGTTGGCTAACCATGTTGGGTACTCCACTAACTTGAGGACCCTGCTTTGACTTGTTTGGTAACTTCTTCCTTGATTTTCACACTCATGTCTGGCTTGATCTTTCTGAGCTTCTGCTTTACCAGAGGACATGTCAGATCTGTTGGCAGTTTGTGAGCTACAATAGATGTACTGTGACTGGTCATATCATCATATCACCAGGCAAATATGTCCTCATATTCTTTTAAGAATTTCGTGTACTCTTCCTTTTCTGACGGTGACAAGTGAACACTGATGCGCGTTTCCTTGACATTCTCTGTATTCCCCAGGTTGACGATCTCAGTTTCATCGAGGTTAGACTTAGGTCTATTCTCAAAGTCCTCGACCTCTTTAATGATCTCTTCTGGTATCTCATCCTCTTCTGAGTCCATATCCATTTGTTGTGTTACCTCGTCGCATGTCACATTCATCGGTTTATCAAGATAAGTAATAGTAATGTTGTGTAAAATAAAGTAAATGGCAGAGAAAAACAATAAGAGTGAGATTTATAAGAAACTGAAATACTTTGATAAATTCCAAAATTGTTTTGATCATTGGAGCTCTTTTTCAAATTTTAAAGATAATGCTGAAGGGAAATCAACTAATGAAAAGTAAAAATAATGCATAGTGCTTTGTTCAGCGTTGCTACCCCGAAGATTTCCGGGCCTGGGTGGTTCTGATGGACCAATTGTTGAGGTGCGCTCCTTGGCTCACAGCTTATATGGAAGGTCCTTCCTCCTCGAGAATGACATGACAGTCCATATTGTCGTCTTCTAAGAATAGCTTCTTCATTATTGCCAATGTTTCATCTTCCTCTGACCCATATAGGATGTCTGCCGACTGGAAAGTCTGCTCCAGGCGGAGTATTGGGTGCTCCAGCGGGTAGTAAGGGCCACGCCATGGTGGCGACCAGTTCCTGAATTCTTGCCAAGTATATCCATACCCTAACCCGAAAGTGGTGCCATGCTTCTTCAGTTTGATAGGCTTGGTGATTCCTTGGAGGTTCTTGTCGAGCCCTTTGCCAGGTTCATACCCGCTCCAATTCAGGATACTTTCTATCTTGTTATCCCACCACTTATCTTTGTCCACGACGTTGACTTGCTCCATTTGGTGGTAGTGTTCTCCTCCTAGTTTCCTTCTTCCTTCAATTGCTGGGATGGTTTGGCGACTGTATATGGGGTTACTCCCGTCACCATAAATAATCACCTCTTGGTAATTCCACTCGAATTTCACTACCTGGTGCAGAGTTGATGCTACTGCTCCAGCGGCATAGAAACAAGGTCATCCCAGTAGTAAGTTGTATGATGCTGAGATGTCTATTACTTGAAAATCAACATCGAACCAAGTTGGTCCCATTTGCAGACATAAACTGATCTCCCCAATGGTGGACCTTTGGGAACCATCAAAAGCTTTGACATTGATAGCCCCATCCTTGATTTCATGCAGACTTTTCCCCAATGTTCTAAGGGTCACCAATGGACAGATGCTGAGGGTGGACCCTCCATCGATCAAAGTAATGGTAATGAAATAGTCTTCGCATTGCACAGTGATGTGCAATGCCTTGTTGTGGCTTAAACCTTCAAGGGGCAACTCATCCCCGTGGAAAGTGATTTTATGACTCTCCAATATCTGCCTGACCATGTTCGCCATCTCTCCTCCAGTTATATTACTGGGTACGTACGCTTCACTCAGTATCTTCATCAGGGCATTCTTATGTGTCTCGGAGCTTTGCAGTAGAGCTAGAATGGAGATCTGCGCTGGCGTTTTATTTCATTGGTCCACAACTGAGTATTCTTTTGCCTGTATCTTTCACTAGAGATCATCATGCCCAGTTTCAATAGGCCGCTACGAGGCCTGCTTACTTGATTCAACTAAGTTCTCCGGAGTATAAATTAGGTCGGTCCTGGTCATACCTTGTGCTACAATTGCTTCTCCAGACCTAGTTTTCCCCTTCCGTCTCGCCTCGGTGGTGTAATCCCAAGGAATGTCCTGTGTATGGAACGGTGTCATGGCTGACATTGCTACAGGAATGGGCACCCTTGTTTTGGGAGGTAAAATAGCAACTTCAAATGGTACAGGTGCCTTTGGAGACCCAATCTCTACCTCAATTGGCTCTGTGGTCTTTGCGGATGACGGTGTTCCAAGCTCGAGAGGTATGGACATATTTACTTTAGCATCCCCAGAGGACTAGATCTGGACTACAATTGAATTCAGTGTGACTGTTGGTTTCTTGGGCTCGTCACCTTCGGCAATTAATCTAATCGACCCTTTGGGGTCCCAATCATCTTCTACCTCGATCATGTGCACACCCCCACCCTTATGATCAGGCAAGGGATTGTTGCGAACATTAGGAGCAGGCTCCTTTGCCATGATGATTTTATTATCAATTAGAGCCTGGATTTTATCCTTCGGAGATTCACATTCATCAATGGTATGCCCTTTCATGCCGGAATGGTACGCACAGATTTTGTTTGGATTGACCCACTAGGAAGGGTTTTCTGGAGTTAAGGTAGGGATTAGGATGACATAACCAGATGCTTTGAGTCTTTTATATAGTTGGTCGATTGCTCGGCAATGGCGGTGTATTACTTGGGAGGTATACGTTCAAAGTTAGGGCGTGGCCTGGGGAGGTTTTGGCGGGCAGGAGGTGATTGGTAGTGAGCATTATAGGCTTGGTAGACGGATGCAAGTTGGGAATATCTTGGTGAGGTAGGTTGATATGTGGGGGATGGAGATGATTGGTAAGAAGGTGATGGAATTTGGTAAGAGGGCGGAGGTGCTTGGTAATTGGGGATAGGCTGGTATGTGATAGGGGTACTAGGTAGGTTTGGTATTTTACTGGGGACTTGGTTCTCTGTGCAACCATCACGGCACTCACATCCTTTTTCTTGGACGTGCCACCAGATTGTAGGGCTTTGTTGGTAGCCTGTAATGCCTCGAAATTAGTGACCATACCATTTTTAATGCCTTCCTCAATCCTTTCTCCTAGCTTGATGATGTCGGAGAATTTCTGGTCCTCTATCAGCATTAACCTCTCATAATACTATGATCCTGAGCTCGGATGAAAAATATGTTCATATGTTCTTCTTCTAAGTCAGGCCTGACCTTAGCAGCCTCGGATCTCTATCGAGTAGCATACTCACGGAATGTCTCAGTAGTTTTCTTTTTTAGATTCTGGATGTAGAAGACATCTAACGCATTTTCTGTATTGAATTTGAACCTGTCCATGAAATCGGACGCCATCCCTACCCAGCTTGTCCACTTTTTGGGATCTTGGGTAATGTACCAAGATAGCGCATCACCTTTCAAACTTCTCATGAAGAGCTTCATGCGAATCTTTTCGTCTCTTCCGACACCGACCAGTTTATCACAGTATGTCCTCAAATGGACTCTAGGATCTCCTGAGCCATCAAATATTTCGAACTTAGGAGGTTTGTACCCCTTGGGAAGTTCGACGTCTAGCTGGATGCAAAGGTCCTCATAATTCGACCCCTCAATACCTTTGTTTCATTCAACACCTTGGACTCGGCTAGTCAGTTTCTTGAGCTCATCAGCCAGGTTCTTGATAAGAGAGTCTTTGTCATCAGACTCCGGTGTGCTTGAAATGGGTTGAGTGTATTATGGCATGGTTTCCACATAGATGGGAGTGTGGTGGGGATGATCATTTAGTGGTTCGGGAATGAGGAGTGGAGTGTTGTTGTGACATGTTTTGCAATTTTGATGAGTAGCGGGTTGTTTCTGCGGTTTCGGGATATTTTGTGTAGGTATAAGGTGTTGAGCATTGGGAAAGTTGACGTCTGGAGTAGTGAGGGAGAATGACAAGCTCGCCAAGTTCCGAACTTGTTCTAGTTCTTCTTGAAATTTCAGTAACTTCTGTTCGAGCTGGGTGGTACTTTCTTTGGTTACCTGAATACCCTGAGGAACCTCTACCTTTTCAACCGAGTTATCCTTTCTGAAGTTGTTCAAATCTTCCATTTTTGCTCTGCTCTTGTTTTTTATAGGACTTGGAGGAGGAGGAGGTGGAGGTCCCTTAGATCTTATGGAGTAGGATGATGATGCCAGAGTGCACGAACTAACCTTTTAAGGAGGGGAATAAAAATAAAAGTAAAACAAAAAGGTAACAAGTTAGTACGGATTTCGAGAAAAATATTGCAATATTTAAACACATAGTATAAGAATATAAATCGTGTCCTAAATTGGGTGCCTCATTGTGCCCGAGGTAGGCCTAGCGACAAGTTAATTTGGAGAACTTATAGTGCTAAATGCCTCATTTTATTGATAAAAATAAGACGAACCCCAAAATGACACTAAAACTGCATAAAGTAAAAACGTCGCTAATGGCCATTGGCCTTATTACATTCAAAAATGAAAAAGAAAAGAGACTCCTAACTATTTGGTCCCAGAAGGACCTTCCCCAGACTCGGCATCTTTGGCTCCATCGAACAGTTTCTCCAGCTCACGCAGTCCTAGTAGTAGATAAGCCCTGGCCAAACATCCTCCTTCATTTCCCTCGACGTTTTGGCAATTCTCGATCCTCCAGATGAATTTCCCTTCTATCTCTACCAACCCTCGCTCCAAATGTCCTAGACGTTTGTTGGCACTGACAGCCATATCCTTCCATTCCTCAATCAACTTTTGATTTGCTTCTTGAATTTCCTGATGTTCACTCTCGCACTCCCTGATCCTCTTGCGCAACTGGTTGTGTTTAACCTATATTTCAGCCCTCTCGTCGATGACCCTATGACCTCAAACAGACCCGGGTTGTCCTAACCAATCATGATCTTCTTCTAGCCAACCGGGATAGTATGGGGCGTAACCGGCATGATATCTGTCAGGCTCTATGGAATCCTTTTCCAGGATGATCTTGTTGTTCCACTTGTGTTGAGCTTGACGTTTGTACGGGCTATCGTCGTCTTGGAAATCAACCCTAAAATGACTCTTCTTTTTGACCTTTGGTACGACTTGCTTTCTCCCCACCTGCCTCATGACTCGGAGAGGAACATAGGGATAAGTTCCCCTCAGACCAATGAATATAAGGAATGGAGCGTCCCGATAGCGGATGATGAACTCTCCAGTGGGGAACCATTAGAACATCCACTGCACCGTGTCTTCTTTCAAGTTTTCAAACAAATCTACCCATCCTCGAGCATCCTCTGACTGAGAAAACATGCCAGGCATATAGTTCATTCTCTTGGGATGGTGAAAGGCTATATAATCATTCCACGACCTTCGCGGAAGCTCTTGACGGTATCGACACCTTTGGAGATGTTCTATAAGCCAGAGTTGGAGTAGTAAGTTGCAACCCTCAAAGTGACTGGCCCTTCGTTGACAGTTCTCCAAAGCTCGGTAGATCTCAGCAACAATCATGGGCACTATGCTGAAGGGCTGCCCTCCAATCCCCTCCATTATTGTCTTGGTGACCATGGCTAGTCTGGTATGGATCCTATCTTTCTTCATAGGAAACTCTATCATTCCCAAGAAGCAAAACATAAAGACGAAAACCCTCCTGTGGATATGCCCCAATGATGTGAGGGCGAATTCATCTGGATAGGTGCGGTAGGACTTGCTTTGACCATACCTCTCGTACATATAGTCGAAGGAAATATAGGAGTCCTTCAAACAAGTCAAATCTGAGTTTTTCTTCAACCCCATCATTTTGAAGAAACCCCTACCCTTGCGGTTTTCTGGCATGAGCAAACCCGGAGTCTCCCAAGGAATACCGGCTAACCCACCTATTTCGTCGAGCAATGGGGTCATTTCAAGGTCCCCAAAGTGAAACACTGATCTATCACTGTCCCAGAATAAGGTCGAAGCCTCTATGATTTTGTTGTCCGGCTGAATTTCCAAAAGAGAGGGTAAGTTCCCCAAATACTTGCGGATGAGAGTCCGGTCACTGGAATGAAGGTCCGCCCACCAACTTTGCAACCTTGGGTGAATGTTTGTCACCATGCCGAACCTGGGGATTTCGTGCCTCATTTCTGCAAAATAAAGTGTTAGTCCCTTACCCCACCGGACTCGACTATTTAAATCAATAATTAGCATAATGGCATTTAGTTCTCCAAATTAGTGCATAGAACATGGTGTTGTCTGTTTGGGTTCCAGGGGAACCCAGTGGACTTTGGACAAGGCTATCTTAAAGAGTCATTATGTGGACAACATAACTGACTCGACTAAGTTTGACAGTGATGCATGATCAATTAAATAGAATAAGGTTTCTATGGGGTGCTAGACTGGTACCCTTGAGTGGACAACTCAAGAGGGAAAGGCACAGAACCGTCGGCTGCACTGCTGATCGACTGGTTTTACCACAAATATGCCTTTGCCAAATTTAGGGGGGTAATAATATCGGAATAGCGCAACCACTCATTAAGCGTTGCTATGGTATTTGTTTGGCACGAGTGGAATATGATTTTGAAGATGCAATTACAAAAATAAAATAAATTGTCACACATTTTCACGTTCATAATGATTACAATAATTGCTCAAAAATTATAACAATATTGAAGGAAAGCAGTAAAAGAGAGCATTAAAGAGAAAAAAAAAGAGAAACAAAAAAGCCAAGTCAGTTTCGAATAAACACATTAAATAAAGCAATAAAGAAAACAATAAAGTCATATATAACATGGAGTGGTAAAAGCCTAAATATTCCCCAGCAGAGTCGCCATGCTGTCGACGCCCCTTTTTTTCTCGCGAAATCGGGTTTACGATATTTGGAAAGACAACTCTATTCCCGTTTGGGATTTGGGTTTTTGGGATTGAAGAGTCGCCACCTAATGATTAAGTGCATTATGACACTAAGGGTTTTGAGTTGCAAAACTAGAGTTCGGGTAAGGGCTAGAAATTATCTCGAGGGGAAGGTGTTAGGCACCCCTCAAGATCCACTAGTGTGATTCCTGGCCATGTTACAATTGTGACTTTATAGATAAGCAATTAGGGCTCAAATAAAGGGGCTTGCACACAAGTTTAAACTCATTTGAGAAAAAGGATAAGGCAGAATTTTTGTGAAAAAGATTTGAATAACTTATAGGGAAAACAAGTAAGAAAACACATAAAGGGAGGGAAGTCCTAGGTTTATAATCAATATGGATCACATCAATGCAACATCCAGAAATCACTCCTCAGAAGAGGGGTCGCACGTGATATTAACGCATCGGTCATCATATCCATATCTACCCTTCCCACCCCATTAAGGTATTAAGCGCAGAATAGTATCGTTACTTGTTGCATGTTATTACTCGTCCCAATCTTATTAGTCCCGGAGGCATATAGGACTACTAATACTAAAGGGGAGGGAGGTTATGGAATTTTAAGAGTTTCAAAGGATAAAATTCTAAGGTGACATTCAAAACATATACAGCAAGTTTTGGGAGAGCAGGTAAGCAGATATGGCTCAAATAAACCTCCTAAAATTGAAGAGAAGAATACAGTTTAGCATGTCTTACACATACTGGTTTGGTCTGAATTAAATTAAAGCATAGGATAGGTTGATTTACCATATATTTCCAAGATAGGGAGTCCAAATTAGCACTGCTTAGATGTAGTTGTCAAAGACTGACACACTTGATTAATTACCTAACCGTTTGCCTATGTGTTAAATGGGACCTATAGGCATGATATCTATTAGTTCAGAGACGAAGGCATAAACTGATTGCAGAAAAAGAATTATCAGCTACAAAGTCATAAATTCTGCGAGTGTTAAACAAAATTACTACTAATTTTAGACTTAGGAGCGAATGGACGATTCAGATTCATTTAGTTATCCCTATAGGCATGCTTTTCTACGCGTGATTGATTTAGGACGTTTGTAAGAGTGCAGGGGTCCTATAGGCATATTATCTATATGATATGCAGAATTTTAGTAACGACTTATGGACATGGTATTTATATGAAGTGCATAAAACCTATGAGCATGGTATCTATATGAAAATGCAGAGTTTGAAAGTAATAATCCTATGAACATGATTTCTATGTGAAATGCAGAATTTGAAAGAGTAAATATCCTATAGACATGGTATCTACGTGAAAATGCAGAGTTTGAAAGTAATAATCCTATGAGCATGATTTCTATGTGAAATGCAGAATTTGAAAGAGTAAATATCCTATAGACATGGTATCTACGTGAAAATGCAGAGTTTGAAAGTAATAATCCTATGAACATGATTTCTATGTGAAATGCAGAATTTGAAAGAGTAAATATCCTATAGACATGGTATCTACGTGAAAATGCAGAGTTTGAAAGTAATAATCCTATGAGCATGATTTCTATGTGAAATGCAGAATTTGAAAGAGTAAATATCCTATAGACATGGTATCTACGTGAAAATGCAGAGTTTGAAAGTAATAATCCTATGAGCATGATTTCTATGTGAAATGCAGAATTTGAAAGAGTAAATATCCTATAGACATGGTATCTACGTGAAAATGCAGAGTTTGAAAGTAATAATCCTATGAGCATGATTTCTATGTGAAATGCAGAATTTGAAAGAGTAAATATCCTATAGACATGGTATCTACGTGAAAATGCAGAGTTTGAAAGTAATAATCCTATGAGCATGATTTCTATGTGAAATGCAGAATTTGAAAGAGTAAATATCCTATAGACATGGTATCTACGTGAAAATGCAGAGTTTGAAAGTAATAATCCTATGAGCATGATTTCTATGTGAAATGCAGAATTTGAAAGAGTAAATATCCTATAGACATGGTATCTATGTGAAATGCATAATTTCAGTGGTTAACTATACGAAAACGCAGAATTTTAGAAACAGTATTTCCCTATGGTCATGGTATCCACCCCTTTTTGCATGCATGATTGACCCTCCCTTTTACTAATACCCTAACAGTTATTACAAAAGTATTACAGACCGAATGAATCAGAAAGAAAGTAAAATTTGCATCAGTGATTACATCTACATCTAATCAGCCTAACTCAGACTCAGAGTCTAATAATATGAGATAAACCAACTTTTGGGGATCAGATTTTCAAAGCCTTTCTCTTATTTGGGATGTGTCAAAGTTTCAAGGAGCTTCAAGAACTCCAGGCAATGCTTACACCCCAAATATCCTTGCGGAATTGATTTATAGTGCAGTGTGGAAGGGCCATCCCTCAAATGTCCAAGTTCGGAGGGAACTCAAGGTCCCAAGGCAAGGCTCATAGGAGGGGGCAGAACTTAGAAGCTAGGAGTAAGTGTAATTGCAGGGAAGGGAAATGGTAAGCTGGTGGTCATGGCCAGCAATTTGAAGTGCTGGCACACCCCTGACCAGCTTGTCATTGTAAATTAAGGAGTTAGGACCTATTGAAGGTCAGTTTCAGCCTTGGACAACAATTGGGATGCTGCCAGGCTATACCTTAACTCAACATACATAGGGGAATAGGGATATGAGGTTCATAATAGAAGCAGAATACAAGGAAAGGTGCAGGCAAAGGGCATGCTCAGCAATGGAACATACTGCACACCCTATAGCTTACTTGGGGTCAAAATTCAATTCATGGAAAACAATTTATGTTGCCATGCCCTGAATCCCCACTTATAAACATATAGAGGGTAATGGGATAGGGAGCAATAATTACAAGTAAAGCAAACAGTAGCATATGAGAATGTCATTCTTTGCATGAAGTAAAACACAGATATAAAAACTATAAGCAAGCACATTGGGATGATACTGGGAATTGAATTAAGACATACAAGTTTTAAAAGAGACAAGCAAAGAAAGCAGTAGTCTTGTGAAAGCCAGAGTGCAGACAAGAAAGTTTGGAAGAGGTGGTAAGAATTATAAGTGTGAAGTCCGAAGTGTATTCAGTTGTGTATTGAAAGTGTCTTTGTGAAAAAGAGGTCGTGCTTTTTATAGTGTAGAAGGCAAGCAGAAATAAGGTAAGAGGATAGTTTGAAAAATCAATTGTCAATCAATTACACAAGGTTTCCCTTTAATTAAGGGATTCTGATTTCAAACGGTAAAACTAATTAAGGAACTAAATTAATCAAACACTTTGTGTAAGGTAGTATAATAGGGGTAAGTACTTAAAGGTTTATTTAAGGACAAGGTCTTGACAATACACGATTCGTGCAAACGAGGCAAAGGAATTAGTTAACAACCGGCAAATCAAAAGTGAAAGATTTTATATGAATGAACCCAGTCAGAAAAGGGGAAGAAAAGGGTTTTACTTTAAGGAAGATCAATAACAATCAATTAAACCTATAAAAAAAAAAGGAGTCTGATTCAATCATAGGTTTGAAAACCTTTTAAAGAAGGATTTAACACACATATAAAGCACACAGGCATGCTTAAACACGAAAGAATTTATCATGCTATTCAACGAAAGAGTCTAGTGTAGGAGAATCAAAATCGTATACAAACAAAGAAGTTCGAACCTAGTTCAGAGACTCAGTACGTAGTCTGAAAGAGTCAAGGGTTCTATAAGCCCTAGTTTAACCACAAGATTAAACCTTGTAGAACCCCCAAATTCTAGGGTTCCCGCCTTTAACCAAATACAGAGGCGAAGAGGCAAGTAGTTGAAACAAGCTCAGAGATCTCCTTCAGAGACTCATGAGAAAACAAACAAGTACAGTAGAAAGTTCAAAGCAAACAGAGTGAAGAAACTGATTCGAAGCATAATGAGAGTAGAAGAAAACATGCTTTAAACAAGTCTTTTAGAAGAAACTTAAAATAGTTAAAGCAGAAGAGAAAATAGTGAACACTTAAGCACACGGTAGAAAGATACAATAGGCGAAGCATATCAGAAAAATAGCATAACATAGTGGGGAAGCATGTGAGAACATAACATATAAAACACAATAGAAGAAAGAACGGAACACAGTAGAAGAGCATGCGTGATGAAGGGAAAACATAAGAACATAGTAGAAGAATATGCATGGTAGGAAAGAAAACATAAGAACAGATAAAATACACACAAAGGAAAGGCAAATAAAAGTCAGAGAAACATTTTGAAAATTTTCAAAAAAACCTAAATCGGAAGAAGTAACCTTTGAAAGTAATTTTTGAAAGAAAAGTTGGGAAAATCATTCAAAAACTCAAATAGAGCATGGATATACAACAGATCTAAGAAAATCGGAGAAAACCTCAAATAGTTAGGGTTTCAGAAGAACCCTAGAGCGAGAAAGGCTTGGAAAAGGTCCGATCTAAGTCGGATAAGGTCAGAAACAGGCCCAGAAGACCAAGAGCCACCGGAGCAAGGCCGGAGGTGGCCGGAATCCTCGAATCGGTGAAGGTTTGAGTGAAGACCCTCGAAGTATGGCCTCGAACCTTCGAGCATCAGGCATGTAGGAGCCGGATTAGGTGAGCATATGTTGTCCATGGCCTGAGAAGCCATGGACTCCGGTGAGTTTAAGGGTGGAGATGGTGGAAGGCGAATAGGGTTTGAGGGGGAGTTGAGAGAGAACTGAGAGAGGAGGGATTCAGAGGCGGATGGGAGATGGGAAATGAAGGGTTAGGGTTAGTCACTTGAGTTAAAAAAGGTAAGGATGATTTATGGCCGTTGATCAAAATGATCAACGGCCTAGATCAATAGTAGGGACCGGACGGGTCATTTTGAATTGGGTTGCGGGTTGGGTCCAAATGGGAATGAGTTGGTTTAATTGAATCAAATTGGGGCTATAATGTGTCTATAATTGAAATGTAAATGGGCTATACGTTAAATAGCCAATTTTCCCCCTTTTAATTTAATTAAAAATAGTAAAATAATTTCAAAAATAAATTGAAAGCACCGAACTAATTAAAAATATATAAAAATTAATTTAAAAATACAAAAAATAAGTTTATAATTGTAAAACGCTATTAATCGTAATAAAGGCTATAATTGCAATTTTAGCTTAAAATATTATATAAATTTATAAAAAATATGCTAAAAATTACCTTAATTACATTGCGATGTAAATATGAGGATGGAAATAAATTACTCGCCAAAATGATAGTTTTTTTTTTGGGAATAATTATTGGATTTTGTACTGTTAAAACAAATAATAAAATGATTTTAAAAGCTTTAAAAAAAATTAGAAAAAATATCAAAAATTCTTGGGCATACTTATATATGCGTGTACATGCTATTTTGAGAATATTTTGAGTATAAAAATAGATAGGAAAAAATTGGGTATCAACAGCTGCCCATCTTTACCCGAGAAGGATGAAAGAGTTGTCGGGTAAAGATATGATGACCAATTTTGACCGAGAGAAATGACTTGCGAAGGATTTGACCGAGCTCTGGTTCCTGAGCTACCTACATATATCATGTCATATATAGTCCGGGATACATCGACGGAATATGCCGATGGAGGTTTTGAAAAAGACGAACGCAATATTTAGGTTGGGAAGGATGGTCAGGGACTGATGGGCTGCGAGAACCGGAGCGAGATTGCTCCTGCTGTAATGGTCGTTGCCAGCTTATGTACCTACAATTGAATAATATAAGCATATCCTGCAGAATTTAAACGTGATGCAAGTTCCCATTGGACCATGAATGTTATCTTTGGACGGTTAGGATGACGTCCTGGGCCATGAAGCGCATAATAAAGGATTCGCAGGCTATGAAATGACGTTCTCGGGCTATGACAATGGTGCCTCCGAACCATGATGCCTTTGAATAATGATATGCAGAATATAAAGCGGGGTCCTCAGGTCATGGCATGGCGTTCTCGGGTTATGAGAATGAGGCCTCCAAACAATGACGTCGTTGGACAGTTTGGCGGTATTTCAGCCCATGAGATGCAGGATTTGGCGGTATTTCAGCCGATGTAAAGCATAAATACAAATGGTGATATTTCAGCCTACAAAGGTTTAAATATAAACTGGCGATCTTTCAGCCGATGTAGAGAGTTAAATAAGGTTGGCGATGTTTCAGCCGACATAAAGCATAAATACAAATGGCGATATTCAGCCAACAGAGGTTTAAATATAAACTGGCGATCTTTCAGCCGATGTAGAGAGTTAAATAAGGTTGGTGATGTTTCAGCCGATACAAAGCATAAATACAAATGGCGATATTTCAGCTGACAGAGGTTTAAATATAAACTGGTGATCTTTCAGCCGATGTAGAGAGTTAAATAAGGTTGGCGATGTTTTAGCCGATATAAAGCATAAATACAAATGGCGATATTTCAACCGACAGAGGTTTAAATATAAACTGGCGATCTTTCAGCCGATGTAGAGAGTTAAATAAGGTTGGCGATGTTTTAGCCGATATAAAGCATAAATACAAATGGCCATATTTCAGCCGACAGAGGTTTAAATATAAACTGGCGATCTTTCAGCCGATGTGAATGATTTAAACAAAATTGGCGATGTTTCATCCATGCAAGATTTAAATAAGGCTGGCGGTATTTCAGCCGATGCAAATAAGAGGTGGCGATATTTCAGCCATGCAGGATGGAGACAGTGCTTAGTCTCGGAAGGCAGAAAAGTAGCCTTATGCAATGCAAAAAAATGCAGGATGGAGACAATGCTTAGTCTCGGAAGGCAGAAAAGTAGCCTTATGCAATGCAAAGAAATGCAGGATGGAGACAATACTTAGTCTCGGAAGACATAAAAGTAGCCTTATGTAATGCAAAGAAATGCAGGATGGAGACAGTGCTTAGTCTCGGAAGGCAGAAAAGTAGCCTTATGCAATGCAAAGAAATGCAGGATGAAGATAGTGCTTAGTCTCGAAAGGCAGAAAAGTAGCCTTATGCAATGCAAGGAAATGCGGGATGGAGACAGTGCTTAGTCTTGAAAAGCAGAAAAGTAGCCTTATGCAATGCAAGGAAATGCAAGATGGAGACAGTGCTTAGTCTCGAAAGGCAGAAAAGTAGCCTTATACAATGCAAGGAAATGCAAGATGGAGACAGTGCTTAGTCGCGGAAGGTAGAAAAGTAGCCTTATGCAATGCAACAAATAAAGGTGAAGAGTAACGAAATCTCTTAGCTGAGAGGTGACAGCTGATAGTTAGTTGTCCTTGTGACCGTTGGGGAGGTCATGTGCGGATAGCACTTGTAAGTGAGCGATGATTCTAAGAGTTGTTCTTCTGCAAAATATGAGTATGTAACCGGATCTGATGGTTCTATGTTTTGGGGTGCCTGCATTCAAAGAAAGATCGTGAGTTTTGTCAAGGGGGAAGGTTAATTCGTCTTCCCGTGGACTGCGCTCGTCCTACTCGGCTCTTGTTTTCATTGAGGTAGCATTGTTAAACAAAGCAATTCTGATAGTAGCCATGCATAACTTTCAAAAATATGATGTAAACACATAATAAATAAAAATGATTTTGTTTTAGATGAACCGACGACTGCGATGCGGTTCAAGATATTGCGACCTCTTTTGCTCCGGAATTTTGAGGGTCCTCCTCAAAATTCTACCCTAGTTTACTGGGCTGGTGTTTCTGACGGCTGCGTGCGATGAATGGCTGAAAGTTAACTTCGGAATTTTGAGGGTCCTCCTCAAAATTTTGCCCAAGTTTCCAATATCGGGGAAAAATGAGAATTTTATTGAATTGTGACCGAACCCATAGGGCTGCCTACGTATCCCCTCTTAAACGGGAATCAGGTCAAGCGTAATTCAAATTACATCATATAGAAATTATAATTATTACACATAATAGTGTTTGACTGCATCTGAATTGATTGGTTTTGGCCAAACTTCTCCGTCCATTTCTGCAAGTATGAGGACTCCTCCTGTTAGAACCCGGTGAACCATGTACGGGCCTTGCCAGTTAGGAGAGAACTTTCCTTTGGCCTCATCCTGATGTGGAAAAATTTTCTTCAACACCAGTTGCCTCGGTGTTAATTGTCTTGGCTTGACTCTTCTATTGAAAGCTCTTGACATTCTGTTCTGATACAATTGACCATGGCAAATTGCATTCATTCTCTTCCTATCAATTAAGCTAGTTGCTCGTAGCCGCTTTTTACCCATTCTGCATCGTCAAGTTCTACTTCCTGCATAATCCTCAGGGAGGGAATCTCTACTTTGGATGGGATGACTGTTTTGGTACCGTAAACCAGCATATAAGGAGTTGCCCCAGTTGATGTGCAGACTGTGGTACGGTATCCCAATAAATCAAATGAGAGTTTTTTGTGACACTGCTTATGCTTCTCTATCATCTTCCTTAGTATCTTCTTGATGTTGTTATTGGCCGCTTCTACAGCTCCATTCATCTGAGGTCTGTAGGCTGTAGAATTCTTGTGTTTGATTTTGAATGTTTCACACATTGCTTCCATCAGATCACTGTTGAGATTGGAACCATTATCAGTGATGATTGACTCTGGGGTGCCGAACCGGCAAATGATACGGTCGCGGAGAAAGTCTGTCATAACCTTCTTGGTTACTGCCTTATATGATGTTGCCTCGACCCATTTGGTGAAATAATCGATTTCCACTATAATGAACCTGTGCCCATTTGATGCGGCAGGCTCGATAGGTCCAATGACATCCATCCCCCAAGCGGCAAACGGCCATGGTGAGCTTGTTGCATTGAGCTCGTTAGGAGGCATCTTTATTATTTCTACATGAATCTGGCAACGATGGCATTTCCGAACATACTGGATGCAGTCTATCTCCATAGTCATCCAGAAATAACCGGCCTGGAGTATTTTCTTGACTAAGACAAAACCATTCATATGCGGACCACAGGTCCCTGCATGAACTTCTTCTAATAACCTGGATGCTTCCTTTGCTTCAACACACCTTAGTAATCCCAAATCGGGAGTCCTCCTATACAGGATTCCTCTATTGTGAAAGAAGTGATTGGATAACCTCTGCAGTGTGCGCTTCTGAGTAGTGTTTGCAAGTTCTGGATATTCTCATATTGACAGATACGTCTTAATGTCATGAAATCATGGTTTTCCATCTGCTTCTTCCTCGACATGAGCACAGTAAGCGGGTTGATCCTGGATTTTTACCGAGATAGGGTCAATGAAGTTCTTATCTGGATGTTGAATCATGGATGATAGAGTGGCCAATGCATCGACGAACTCATTCTGAACTCTGGGGACATACCGGAATTTTGTCTTTGTAAACCTCTTCCTCAACTCATGTACGTGATGCAAGTATGGGAGTATCTTAGAGTTTTTGATTGCCCACTCTTCTCGAACCTGATGTATGAACAAGTCGGAATCCCCGATCACTAGTAACTCCTGAACGTTCATGTCAGTGGCCAGCTTGAGCCCGAAGATGCAGGCTTCATACTCGACTATGTTGTTGGTGCACGGTAACTTGAGTTTGGCGGACACCGAATAATGTTGGCCTATTTCTGATACTAGGACTGTTCCTATGCCAACTCTTTTAAAGTTTGCTGCTCCGTCTAAAAACATTCTACAGGCATCATAGGATTCTGCAATGTCTTCTCTTATGAAAGAGACCTCCTCGTCCGGAAAATATGTTTTTAGAGGCTTGTATTCTCCGCCCACTGGATTTTCGGCAAGATGATCTGCCAGTGCTTGTCCTTTGATCGCTTTCTGGGTTACGTAGACAATATCAAATTCACTCAGTAAGATTTGCCATTTGGCTAGCTTGTCCATGGGCATGGGATTCTGAAAGATGTACTTTAGCATATCCATCCTTGATATAAGATAAGTGGTTTAGGCACAGAAATAATGCCTCAACTTCTGAGCTACCCAAGTCAGAGCACAACACGTGCATTCTAGCAGGGAGTACCTGGCCTCGTACGGGGTGAACTTCTTGTTGAGATAGTAGATGGCTTGCTCCTTTCTCCCTGTTTCATTATGTTGTCCCAAAACACAGCCGAATGCCCCATCCATTACTGCAAGGTAGAGAAATATCGGTCCACCCAGTTCGGGCGGAACTAGGACTGGCGGCGTTGACAGGTATTCCTTGATTCTGTCGAAGGCTTTCTAGCAGTCCTCAGTCCATTTAGTAGCGGCGTCCTTCTTTAGCATCTTGAAGATTGGTTCACAAATTACAATGGACTAGGCTATGAATCGGCTGATGTAGTTGAGCCTTCCCAGGAAACTCATAACCTCTTTCTTGTTCTTTGGCGGTGGCAATTCCTGAATGGCCTTAACCTTTGACAGATCCAGTTCTATTCCTCGTTGACTTACGATGAACCCAAGCAGTTTTCCTGCTGGAACCCCGAATGCACATTTGGCGAGATTCAGTTTCAAGTTGTACCTTCTCAGTCTGTTAAAGAACTTCCTCAGATCTTCCATGTGATTAGAGGCTTTCTTGGATTTGATGATGACATCGTCTACATACACCTTGATCTCTTTGTGTATCATGTCATGGAAAATAGTAGTCATGGCCCTCATGTAGGTGGCCCCAGCATTCTTCAATCCAAACGGCATCATCTTGTAACAATACCTTCCCCACGGCATGATGAAAGCCGTTTTCTCCGCGTCTTCTTCGTCCATCCATATCTGATGATATCCAGCAAAATAATCGACGAATGACTATAGCTTGTGCTTGGCACAGTTGTCGATTAGGATGTGTATGTTCGGCAAGGGGAAGTCATCTTTCGGACTGGCCCGGTTGAGGTCCCGGTAGTCGACACAAACTCTGAACTTCCCGTCCTTCTTTGGCACTGTCACAATGTTGGCTAACCATGTTGGGTACTCCACTACCCTGAGGACCCTGGCTTTGACTTGTTTGGTAACTTCTTCCTTGATTTTCAAACTCATGTCTGGCTTGATCTTTCTGAGCTTCTGCTTTACCGGTGGACATGTCAAATATGTTGGCAGTTTATGAGCTACAATAGATGTACTGAGACCAGTCATATCATCATATGACCAGGCAAATATGTCCTCATATTCTTTTAAGAATTCCGTGTACTCTTCCTTTTCTGACGGTGACAAGTGAACACTAATGCGCGTTTCCTAGACATTCTTTGTATTCCCCAGGTTGATGATCTCAGTTTCATCCAGGTTAGACTTAGGTCTATTCTCAAAGTCCTCGACCTCTTTAACGATCTCTTCTGGTATCTCATCCTCTTCTGAGTCCATATCCGTTTGTTGCGTTACCTCGTCGCATGTCACATTCGTCGGTTTATCAAGATAAGTAATAGTAATGTTGTGTAAAATAAAGTAAATGGCAGAGAAAAACAATAAGAGCGAGATTTATAAGAAACTGAAATACTTTGATAAATCCCAAAATTGTTTTGAACATTGGAGCTCTTTTTTCAAAATTTAAAGATAATACCGAAGGGAAATCAACTAATGAAAAGTAAAAATAATGCATAGTACTTTGTTCATCCTTGCTACCCTAAAGCTTTTCGGGCCCGGGTGGTTCTAATGGACCAATTGTCAAGGCGTGCTCCTTGGCTCACAGCTTATATGGAAGGGCCTTCCTCCTCGAGAATGATGTGACAGTCTATATCATCGTCTTCGAAGAATAACTTCTTCATTGCTGCCAATATTTTATCTTCCTCTGACCCATATAGGATGTCTGCCGGGTGGAAAGTCTACTCCAGGCGGGGTATTGGGTGCTCCAGCGGGTAGGAAGGGTTGCGCCATGGTGGCAGGCAGTTCCTGAATCTTGCCAAGTATATCCATACCCTAACCCAAAAGTGGTGTCATGCTTCTTCAGTTTGATAGGCTTGGTGATTCCCTGGAGTTTCTTGTCGAGCCCTTTGTCAGGTTCATACCCACTCCACTTCAGGATACTTTCTATCTTGTTATCCCACCACTTATCTTTGTCCACGGCATTGACTTGCTCCATTTGGTGGTAGGTTTCTCCTCTTAGTTTCCTTCTTCCTTCAATTGATGGGATGGTTTGGCGACTGTATATGGGGTTACTCCCGTCACCATGAATAATCACCTCTTGGTAATTCCACTCGAATTTCACTACATGGTGTAGAGTTGATGCTATAGCTCCAGTGGTGTGGATCCAAGGTCGTCCCAGTAGTAAGTTGTATGATGCTGGGATGTCTATTACTTGAAAATCAACATCGAACCAAGTTGGTTCCATTTGCAGACATAAACTGATCTCCCCAATGGTGGACCTTTGGGAACCATCAAAAGCTTTGACGTTGATAGCCCCATCCTTGATTTCATGCAGACTTTTCCCCAATGTTCTGAGGGTCACCAATGGATAGATGTTGAGGCTGGACCCTCCATCGATCAAAGTCCTGGTGATGAAATAGTCTTCACATTGCACAGTGATGTGCAATGCCTTGTTGTGGCTTAAACCTTCAAGGGGCAATCCATCCTCGTGGAAAGTGATTTTATGACTCTCCAATATCTGCCCGACCATGTTCGCCATCTCTCCTCCAGTTATATTGCTGGGTATGTACGCTTCACTCAGTATCTTCATCCGGGCATTCTTATGTGTCTCGAAGCTTTGCAACAGAGCTAGAATGGAGATCTGCGCTAGTGTTTTATTTAATTGGTCCACAACTGAGTATTCTTTTGCTTGTATCTTTCGCCAGAGATCATCAGGCCTAGTTTCAATAGGCCGCCATAAGGCCTGCTTACTTGATTCAACTAAGTGCTCCGAAGTATAAATTCTGCCGGTCTTGGTCATACCTTGTGCTACAATTGCTTCTCCAGACCTAGTTTTCCCCTTCCTTCTCGCCTCGGTGGTGTAATCCCAAGGAATGTCCTATGTATAGAACGGTGTTGTGGCTGACATTGATACAGGAATGGGCACCCTTGTTTTGGGAGGTAACACAATAACTTCAAACGGTACAGGTGCCTTTGAAGACCCAAACTCTACCTCAATTGGCTTTGTGGTCTTTGTGGGTGACGGTGTTCCAAGCTCGAGAGGTATGGACATATTTACTTTAGCATCCCCAGAGGGCTAGATCTGAACTAAAATTGGATTCAATGTGATTGTTGGTTTCTTGGGCTCGTCACATTCGGCAATTAATCCAATCGACCCTTTGGGGTCCCAATTATCTTCTACCTCGATCATGTGCACACACCCACCCTTATGATTAGGCAATGGATTGTTGCGAACATTAGGAGCAGTCTCCTTTTCCACGATGATTTTGTTGTCAATTAGAGACTGGATTTTATCCTTCAGAGATTGGCATTCATCAATGGTATGCCCTTTCATGCGGGAATGGTACGCACAGATTTTGTTTGGATTGACCCACTGGGAAGGGTAATCTGGAGTTATGGCAGGGATTAGGGTGACGTAACCAGCTGCTTTGAGTCTTTTATATAGTTGGTCGATTGGCTCGGCGATGGCGGTGTATTGCTTGAGAGGTCTACGGTCGAAGTTAGGAAGTGGCCCGGGGAGGTTTTGGCAGGCGGGAGGTGATTGGTAGTGAGCATAATAGGCTTGGTAGATGGATGCAAGTTGGGAATATCTTGGTGAGGTAGGTTGATATGTGGGGGGTGAAGATGATTGGTAAGCAGGTGATAGAATTTGGTAAGAGGGCGGAGGTGCTTGGTAATTGGGGATAGGCTGGTATGTGAGAGAGGGTACTGGGTAGGCTTGGTATTTTACTGGGGACTTGGTTCTCTGTGCAACTATCACGGCACTCACATCCTTTTTCTTGGACGTGCCACCAGATTGTAGGGCTTTGTTGGTAGCCTGTAATGCCTCGAAATTAATGATCATACCGCTTTTAATGCCTTCCTCAATCCTTTCTCCTAGCTTGATGATGTCGAAGAATTTCTGGCCCACTATCAGCATTAACCTCTCATAATACTATGATCCTGAGCTCGAACGAAAAATATGTTCATATGTTCTTCTTCTAAGGCCGGCCTGACCTTAGTAGCCTCGGATCTCCATCGAGTAGCATACTCTTGGAATGTCTCAGTAGTTTTCTTTTTTAGATTCTGGATGTAGAAGACATCTGGCGCATTTTCTGTATTGAATCTGAACCTGTCCATGAAATCGGACGCCATCCCTACCCAACTTGTCCACTTTTTGGGATCTTGGCTAATGTACCAAGATAGCGCATCACCTTTCAAACTTCTTATAAAGAGGAGTGGAGTGTTGTTGTGACATGTGTTGCAATTTTGATGAGTAGCGGGTTGTTTCTGCGGTTTTGGGATGATTATTTACTTTGTTTTATTGTTCAATTTTGTCCCTCATTATACTTTCCGTCCAAGTTTACCCCTGTCATCCATCAAAGTTCTATATGTGCCCCTATTTTAACGGTCGGGACACGTGGTACATTCTGAATGCGGAAAAGGGCCTGATATATCCCTATACTTTATTTTATTGTTCAATCTGATCCCTCGTTATACTTTTCGTCCAAGTTTACCCCTGTCGTCCATCAAAGTTCTACATTTACCCATATTTTAACGGTCGGGACTCGTGGCATATTTTAGGAGAAAGAACCAGTACAAAAAAAAACTCCAAATCGCCCAAGAACCCATGACCCGCATGCTCGTTTCCTCTCTTAATTTTTTTCCAAACTTCTCTTAAATAAAAACTTTTAATACGTGTAAGAGATTATCTTAGTCTGACAAAGAGATGAGGTTCAAAGACACAAGATTCTGTCATCTCTTTGCTTGTTGCCACCATTTTTTTCTTTACTTCTATTTTCTTACTCCTTGCATATGTATTTTCTTTCAATCTTATTGATTTAAGAAAAAATTGAAATAGGCGTGGCAGAAAATTTGAAATTTCAGACGGGCTTGATGGAATTCTTTCTCCGGCGATCTCAAAACAACGATAGGAGGTTGGGTTCAATTTCGAACAGTTCAATGGAGCTGGGGAAGTAATTTCTATGGCTAAAATAAATATAGTAAGATTTCATACATGCCCAAATACTCAAGACCATTCACGAAGTCACGCCCGCGCTGGAACCTCATCTTTGAACCTCATCTCTTTGTTAGACTAAGATAATCTCTTACACGGATTAAAAGTTTTTATTTAAGAGAAGTTTGGGAAAAAATTAAGAGAGGAAAAACAAGCATGCGGGTCATGGATTTTAGGGCGGTTTGGAGTTTTTTTTATTTTTGTACTGGTTCTTTCTCCTAAAATATGCCACTTGTCCCGGCCGTTAAAATATGGACAAATATAGAACTTTGATGGACGGCAGGGGTAAACTTGAACGGAAAGTATAACGAGTGATAGGATTGAACAATAAAATAAAGTATAGGGATATATCAGACCATTTTCCGTATTCAGAATGTACCACATATCCCGCCCGTTAAAATAGGGGCAAATATAGAATTTTGATGGACGACAAGGATAAACTTGGACGAAAAATATAACGGGGGACAAGATTGAACAATAAAACAAAATAGAATGATATATCGTACCTTTTTCCGTTTTAATATTTACTTAAAAAAATTCATTTGCGTAAAGTCGGTGAGAATGGGATATAACACGTCGCGTTCCCGCCCTTCAATCCTTTTCAACCTGGGTGAGCAGACTCGAAAGTTTTTCTATATAAAGCACTACTCCTGAAAGCTTTCATCATTTTCATACCAGGTACGCTCTAAATCGTTCTTACTTCTTACTTGTACAGAAAATATGTATATTCGCCATTGCTCGTAAGTCACTGCTAGGCTTCCGCGAGCATCACACACCAAGGCCTTGCTATATTGTAATGTCGAGCAGGGCAACCCCTACCGGATTTCCTAATTAATCAAAGAGCTCTTACGATCTAAAAAAATTTCCAAGGGTATTCAAATTTGAAATAACTGGAAAAAATTTTCAATATGTGTTATATACCTTTAAAACATAATATTTTACCTATATATATATACAGTGCAATTTTCTCTCTGATTGCATAATTCCATGTTGCGATGATATTTCTTGTAATCTGAAGAACGACGGGAAGATAACTGAGAAGATTTTCAGTTGATATTGAAGATTCGCATAACTTCTAATGCACGGTATTGGTTCTGTTGATGTAGTTTTCATGCAGCTACTTAGTTGTATCTGTTACTTTGCTGGAATTATTTCCATCAATCGCCACAATTACTGTTTTTAGGTTGTGCAACAAGGATTACTCACCCGGATAAAGATCTCGGTATCAAACTTCTAATGCACGGTACAGGTTAGTAGCTAAGGAGTACTTTTTGTTGCAGATTTCATACTTTAGGTAATTTTATTGATGTCTCATGAATTTTTACAAGAGACAATTTAAATTGGACGACTCTCGCATCATGCTTGTGCATATGAGTTGGTATTATATATGGTTCTCCACTTGTCTTTCTTATCACATTCGTCAAAGATCAAACATCGTCTTATTCGGTATATGTACAAATATTTTAGTTGTCTTTTACAATAGCGTTCTTCAATAGGTGAACCCATTACCATTGTCTTGAATCTTGATAAGCAGGTATCTCAAAAACTTCTACATGGCCCTCCAACGTTGAAGATCTGGTGGGGGAACGCGTTAAATCATTCAAGGTTTCTGCACTCTTAGTCAAGCTCATCCATCTTTCCCCTTAACTCGCATATTCGAGCCTTAGTTTAGGTTAGGCGTAATGTTTGAGATCTTTTGAGTATCTGCCCTGTTACTTGTTATTACAATTGAAATTAAAACATTGTACGGATGCAATGGCATATGCATGTGAAATAGTTCTGGTCTAGACAATTTATCCTTGTAGTGATGCTCATGAAGATGGATGAATTGGCCTTGATTTTAATGTAATGGAAATGATAAATATTGCATGATGTCATGACCAGAGGCGGATCCAGGATTTAAAGTTTATGGGTTCCTGTATCGACCTTAAGTAAATATACAAAAAGTAATTGGGTTCACAACCAAATATTTATGGATATTTAGTTAATTTTTTAATACATATATACAGTATATGCAAAAGCTACTGGGTTCACGAGAACCCACGTATAATAGGCTCCATCCGCCCCTGGCCATGACCATACACAAACAGTGAGCTATTATCAATTATCTAAAGTGACTTGTGTTGAGTTTTTGTTTAAGATGAAATAGTCTTAAAATGAAAGTGAATGGGAAATGGGATTTGGATTTGGATTTGGATTTGGATTTGGTTAAATGATCGACCGATTGATTAATTTTTTGGACCAAATTTATTTGTTAATAGTGAATATTAACGTGATATAATCCGTGTTTGTAATGGATGTTTTCCAATCCGTGTATTGTGTTGCACCAGCAAGCAACAAGTTGCCTAGTGCACTTTCCACCATAGCCAAGTGCTCCTCCCACCAAGCTAGTGTTTATTCCACCATGTAAGTGCTTCCTCCATGATAGCCTAGTGCTTGTTTTACCATGGAAGGGGAGGATTTCTCTCAACTGAATGCTATAAATAGAGCAGCAATTGGAGAGAAAGAAGATACACCGGAAGAAAACACTCGATATACACTCTATATACACTTGATATACACTCGGTATACAGATATACACTCTGTATACACTGGAAAAACTAATTGCAATCTGATATCCTCTTCAGTAAGAATTCAACATCAGCTATACATTGCATTCCTTCCTCTCAGAATTTCCATTCGACTTCTGAGTTGTCCTCATTTATTCTGCATTATTTTTAACTACAAACAAAGCATTCGTAGGTGTGATTTGCTACCGAACTTTGTGTTCGCTGAAACACTGGGGTTTGAAGTACCGCTACACCATTGTGTAATTCGTTCTATCGTGGGAGGAAATAATCCATAAACTAGGGTACTAGGAGGGGATTAAATTCCTTAAGGAAACACTGTGAATTCAGTGGGCTCGAATTAATTACTGCTTTATTTATATTTACGTTTATACACTAACGTTTTATTTTCCAGAATTGTTATTTACAAATACAGGATAATAAACAACGGGAACCAGCAAGCTTAAGGAATTTAATAATTTTTATTTCTGTACTTGTGTTATCCTTATTATTCTGGAAACTAAAACCTTTGTGGTTTTGTGTACTCCCGTTTTGGAGAGTAAAGCCTTCGTGGCGTTTTGTTGGAGATTAAAATCTACGTGATTTTTTAACTCCAGTTTTAAACGTTTATTAAATATTTGTTTGTATCATTTTTTCAGAAAAATGGCTAATAAAATCGGAAACCAAGTTGTTCCGATGGTGACTGTCAACGCATCGGCAAGCCATGTTCCGACGATGACTGTCAACGCATCGGCAAGCCATGTTCCGACGATGAAAAAATGATACAAACAAATATTTAATAAACGTTTAAAACTGGAGTTAAAAAATCACGTAGATTTTAGTCTCCAACAAAACGCCACGAAAGCTTTACTCTCCAAAACGGGAGTACACAATACACAAAAGTTTCAGTTTCCAGAATAATAAGGATAACACAAGTACAGAAATAAAAATTATTAAATTTCTTAAGCTTGCTGGTTCCCGTTGTTTATTATCCTGTATTTGTAAATAACAATTCTGAAAAATAAAACGTTAGTGTATAAACGTAAATATAAATAAAGCAGTAATTAATTCGAGCCCACTGAATTCACAGTGTTTCCTTAAGGAATTTAATCCCCTCCTAGTACCCTAGTTTATGGATTATTTCCTCCCACGATAGAACGAATTACACACTGGTGTAGCGGTACTTCAAACCCCAGTGTTTCAGCGAACACAAAGTTCGGTAGCAAATCACACTTACGGATGCTTTGTTTGTAGGAAAAAATAATGCAGAATAAAGGAGGACAACTCAGAAGTCGAATGGAAATTCTAAGAGGAAGGAATGCAATGTATATCCGATGTTGAATTCTTACTGAAGAGGATATCAGAATGCAATTCGTTTTTCTAGTGTATAATGTGTGTATACAAAGTGTATATCGAGTGTTTTTTCTGGTGTTCCTTCTTTCTCTCCAATTGCTGCTTTATTTATAACAGTCATTTGAGAGAAATCCGCCCCTTCCAGGGTGGAACAAGCACTAGGCTATCATGGAGGAAGCACTTACATGGTGGAATGAACACTTGCTTGGTGGGAGGAGCACTTGGCCATGTTGGGAAGTGCACAAGGCAACTTGTTGCTTGTTGGTGCAACACAATACACGGATTGGAAAACATCCGTTACAAACACGAATTATATCACTTTAATATTCACTATTAACAAATAAATTTGGTCCAAAAAATTAATCAATTGATCGATCATTTGACCAAATCTAAATCCAAATCCCATTTCCCATTAACTCTCATTTTAAGACTATTCCATCTTAAACAAAAACTCAACAATCCCCCACATGAATGGGGAATGGCTATATCACGGAAGTATGCATGAAAAACTTGTATGATTCGCAAGCAAGGATTAATTACATCTGGATAAGTAGGTTTCCCTTTGAACTTTCCGAAGTGAACTTATGTCGGATATACTCGGTCAATCGGTAGATTTGATATTTTCGAACCGTCGAACTTTATTGTATACCTAGACAACCATAAGTCATACAATCAACCCTTAACCGTCTTTGGTTTTCATTGTTGTGTTCGTTTTAGCCATGAACACCGCCTGGTTTCATAAGTGCATAGAGAATTGGCCTTGCAGAATTCTCCTTGAAGCGGCTAACACTTCACACTTACATAGGTGATTCCTAAACGTGTCATCTTGTAGATACACTAATTGATATACTACGTATCAAATTTAGAAATTATTAAAAAGCCTTAATGCTTTATCCTTGGTACTGAACATTGTCTCATCACGAGAATGGACCAAAATATTTGTTGACAATGTTGAACCGTCATTAATGACTTTGTTTGATCTCCTTGAACCTAGATCTTGGGATCTCCAGTCTTCTAGGTAGAGTTACAGCCACAATGACTTGTTCTCGGCCATAGTCTCAATCCCCTCGATTATTTCTCAACTACCTCTCTAGTTAGGCCTTTTTTAAGTGGATCTGACACATTATCACTTGACTTTAAATAGTCAATCGTGATAATTCTTCTAGAGAGTAATTGCCTAGCGGTTTTATGTCTCCATCGTATATGACGAGATTTACCGTTATACAAAATGCTCCCAGACCTTCCAATTGTTGCTTGGCTATCGCAATGTATACATATTGGTGCCAACGGTTTGGGCCAAAATAGAGTGTCTTCCAAGAAATTTCGGAGCCATTCAGCTTCTTCACCGGCTTTATCTAAGGCTATGAACTCAGCCTCCATTGTAGAGCGGGAAATACAAGTTTGTTTGGACGATTTCCAAGATACCGCTCCTCTACCAATAGTGAATACATATCCATTTGTGGACTTTGAATCGGTTGAACCGGTGATCCAATTTGCATCACAATATCCTTCAATCACCGCAGGATATTTACTGTAGTGCAAATCAAAGTTTTGGGTATGTTCTAAATATCCCAAAACTCGTTTCATTGCCATCCAATGAGTTTGATCTGGATTGCTCGTGTATCGACTCAGTTTACTTATAGCACAAGCTATATCTGGACGTGTACAATTCATGATGTACATTAAGCATCCCAATACACGAGCATAATCCAATTGTAATATGATTTTGCCTTTGTTCTTTGCTAATGCAAGATTCACGTCAATTGGAGTCTTTGCAACTTTAAATTCCAAGTGCTTGAATTTTTCAAGTACTGTCTTAATATAATGAGATTGGGACAATGCCAGACCTTGAGGAGTCTTTTGGATCTTAATCCCCAGAATAAAGTCCGGAACTCCCAAGTATTTCATATCAAACTTGCTAGTTAGCATACACTTAGTCGCATTTATGTTGGCATTGTCATTACTCATTATCAATATATCATCCACATATAGGCAAATAATGACTATGTGATTTGGAACATTTTTAATGCGTACACATTTATCACATTCGTTTATCTTAAAATCATTTGACAACACTGTTTGGTCAAATTTCGCATGCCATTATTTGGGTGCTTGTTTTAGTCCGTAGAGGGACTTAACAAGTCTACATACCTTCTTTTCTTTACCCGGAACCACAAACCCTTCAGGTTGTTCCATGTAGATTTCTTCCTCCAAATCTCCATTTAAGAAGGCTGTCTTT
>MU784696.1:0-21588 GCA_026770625.1 Nicotiana glauca
TTGATAATGTGTTACTGAAAGCTTTATGTGTAGACTAATAGTTTAATAACCATGCTGAGACAGTTCTTCTGATTTTGTCTATAAGTTGAGCCTAATCTGAGGAGTTGCTCGGTATTGCATTGATGTGATCCATATTGATTATAAACCTAGGACCCCCTTCCCTTTTACTTGTTTTCATTTTTTCTTAAAATTTCTGCCCTCTCTACTTCTCCTCATATTTCAATTTGCTAGTAATATTACATGAAAACGCCCTCTATTTGAACCCTTATTTGTTCACTTGTTAAGTGAAGTCACAATTATAACATGGCCGGGAACCTTACTAGTGGATCTTGTAGGGTGTCTAACACCTTCCCCCTGAGATAATTTCTAGCCCTTACCCAAACTCTGGTTCTTCAACTCAAACCCTTCTTAGTGTCCTAATGCACTTTAATCATTAGGTGGCGACACTTCAATTCAAAACCCAATTCCCAAAAGGGAACGAGTTGTGCTCCCAAATGTCATAAACCCGATTTCGCCTTAGAAAAAGGGGCGCGACAGCATGGCGAATTTGCTGGGGATATTCTTTAGGCTTTTACCATTTCATGTTACTTGTGACTTTACTGCTTCTTTATTGCCTTTATTTAATTTCTTTATCTCTTTTCTACTATGAAACTGACTTGGCTCTTTGTTTCTTTTCTTTAATGCATTCTTTTACCGCTTTCAATCAATACTGTTGTAATTATGAGCAATTATTGTAATCATTACTTTATGAACGTGCAAACATGTGACAACTTGTTTCATTCTTGTAATTGCATATTCAACATCATATTCCACTCGTGCTGAACAAAATACCATAGCATCACTTATAATGTGTGGTTGCGCCCTTCTGATATTATCACCCCCTAAATTTGGCAAAGGCGTATTTGCGGTAAAACCATTCGATTAGCGGTGCAGTCGACGGTTCCGTGCCGTTCCCTCTTGAGTTTTTTGCTCAAGGGTACTGGTCTAGCACCCCATAGAAACCTTACTCTGTTCAATTGTGCATGCATCACTGTTAAATCTAGCCGAGTCGGTTATGTTGTCCGCATAATGACTCTTTAAAATAGCCTTTTCCAAAGTCCACTGGGTTTCCTTGGAACCCAAACGGACATTACCACGTCTGTGCATTTATTTGGAGAACTAAATGCTGCTTATGCCAATTATTGATATTTAAATAGTTGAGTCTGGTGGGGGTAAGGGTCTAACACTTTGTTTTGCAGAAAATGAGGCATAAAGTCCCCAGATTCGGCATGGTAACCAACATCCACCCAAGGTTGCTAAGCTGGTGGGAAGAACTTCACTCCAGTGATCAGACCCTCGTCCGCAAATATTTGGGAAATTTGCCTTCTTTTCTGGAAATCCAACCCGACAATAAAATCATAGAGACTGCAACTCTATTCTGGGATGGTGATAGGTCTGTGTTCCGCTTCGGGGACCTTGGAATAACACCTCTGCTCGAGGAAATAAGAGGACTAGCTGGTATCCCATGGGAGACTCCGGGTTTGCTTATGCTAGAAAATCGCAAGGGTAGGGGTTTTCTCAAAATGATAGGACTATAGAAGAACACAAACTTGACCTGCTTGAAGGATTCCTACATTCCTTTGGATTATCTGTACAAGAGATACTGCCATAGCAAGTCCTACCGTAATTACCCAGATGAATTCGCCCTCACCTCATTGGGGCATATCCACATAAGAGTCTTCGTCTTTATGTTCTACTTTTTGGGGATGATAGTATTTCATATGAAGAAGGCTAGGATCCATAGCAGACTGGCCATGATCACCAATACTTTAATGGAAGGAATTGACGGGCAGCCTTTTAGCATAGTACCTATGATCGTTGCAGGGATATACCGAGCCCTAGAAAATTGTCAACGAGGGGCCAAACACTTTGAGGGTTGTAACTTACTGCTCCAACTCTGGCTCACGGAGCACCTCCAAAGAGGTGAATATCGGTAAGATATTCTGCGCATAGACTGGGATGATCATATCGCCTTCCATCAGCTAAGGCGAATGAACTATATGCCTAACATGTTTTCCAAACCAGCAGATGCTAAAGGGTGGGTAGAGTTGTTCGAGAATCTAAAAGAGGACCAAGTGCAATGGATGTTCGAATGGTTCCCTACTAAAGAGTTCATTGTCTGATCTCGGGATGCACCGTTTCTTATACTCATCGGTCTGAGAGGAACTTATCCTTATGTCCCTATCCGAGTCATGAGGCAGGCAAGAAGAAAGCAGGTTATACCAAGGGTCGACAAAATGAGTCAATTCAGGGTCGACTTTCAAGATGATGATAGTCCATACAAATGTCAAGCTCAGCATATGTGGCACTACAAAATCATCCTGGGAAAGGATTCTATAGAACCAGACAGGTACCATACTGGTTATACTCCATACTATCCAAGTTGGTTAGAAGACGATCATAGTGGGTTAAGACAACCCGGGTTTTTTCGAGGTCACAAGATCATCGACAAAAAGGCTAAAGTACAGGTTAAGTACAACCAATTGCGCAAGAGGATTCGGGAATGTGAAAGGGAGCACCAGGAAATTCAAGAAGCCCATCAAAAGCTGATTGAATAGAAAGATATGGCTGTCAGTGCCAACAAGAGACTGGGGTATTTGGAGCGGGCTTTAGTGGAGCTAGAAAGGAAGTTCATCTAGAGGATTGAAAACTACCAGAATGCTGAGGGAAACGAAGGAGGGCGCTTGGCTAGATCCTACTTGCTGCTGGAACTACGTGAGCTGGTGAAGCTGTTCGATGGAGCTAAAGATGCCGAGTCTGGAAGGTCCTTCTGGGACCAAGTAGTTAGGAGTCTTTTCTTTGCTTTAAATGTAATAAGGCCAATTTCCATTAGTGACATTTATTTTCTGCTATTTTAGTGTCGTTTTGGGATTCGTCTTATTTTTATCAATAAAATGAGGCATTTAGCATTATAAGTTCTCCAAATCAACTTGTCGCTAGGCCTAACTCGGGCACAATGAGGCTCCCAAATTAGGACACGATTTATATTCTTACACTATGTGTTTAAATATTGCAACATTTTCTTCTCACGATCCTCACTAACTTGTTACCTTGCTTTGTTTTTACTTTTCTTTACTCCCCTCCCCAAAGGTTAGTTCGTGCACTTTGGCATCGTCATCTTACTCCACAAGATCTAAGGGCCCTCATCCTCCTCCTCCTCCTATTAGAAACAAGAGCAAGGGAAAATGGAAGATTTGAGCAACATCATAAAAGAGAACTCAGTTGAAAGCGTAGAGGCTCCTCAGGGTATTTGGATTCCCAAGGAAAGTGCGTCCCAGCTCAAACAGAAGTTATTGAAATTTCAGGAAGAACTGGACCAAGTTCGGAACTTGGCAAGCTTGTCGTTTCCCTCACTACCTCAGATGTCAACTTCCCCAACACTCAAAATCCCACACCACCACAAAAAATCCCAAATCCACAAAACCAACCCACTCCCCATCACCACTGCAACACATGCCACACTTCAAATAACACCCCACTGCTCATCCCTGAACCACTAAACTCCACAAATGATCATCACCACAATACCCCCATCTATGTGGAAACCATACCACACACTATTTAGCCCGCCTCGAGCATACCTGAGTCTGATGACAAAGACTCTCTTATCAAGAATCTGGCTGCAGAACTCAAGAAGCTGACTAGCCGAGTTCAGAGTGTTGAAGGAAGCAACGGGATCGAGGGACTGAATTACGAAGATCTTTGCATTCAACCAGATGTTGAACTGCCCGAGGGGTACAAAACTCCCAAGTTCGAGATGTTCGATGGCATCGGGGATCCCAGAGTTCATTTGAGGACATACTGTGACAAGCTGGTCGGAGTAGGAAATGATGAAAAGATTCACTTAAAGCTCTTTATGAGAAGTCTAAAAGGAGATGCTCTATCTCGGTGCATTAGCTAAGGCCCGAAGAAGTCGTTGAACTGGGTAAGTATGGAGTCCGATTTCATGGACTAGTTTAGATTTAACACGAAAAATGCGCCAGATGTGTTCTACATCCAGAACTTAAAGAAGAAACCTACTGAGACATTCTGCGAGTATGCTACTCGTTGGAGATCAGAAGCTGCCAAGGTCAGGCCAGCTTTAGAAGAAGAACAAATGAACAGGTTTTTCGTCCGGGCTCAAGACCCACAGTACTACAAAAGGTTGATGCTGATTGAAGGCCAAAAATTTTCCGACATCATCAAGCTAGGGGAGATGATCGAGAAAGGTATTAAAAGTGGTATGGTCACTATCTTTGAAGCATTACAGCCTACCAACAAGGCTCTACAGTCTGGTGGTACGTCCAAGAAAAGGGATGTGAGTGCCGGGATGGTTGCACAGAGAACACAATCCCCAATCAAATACAAAACATACCCATTACCTCTACTCACATATCAGCCTACCCCAAATTACAAAGCACCCTCGCCCTGTTACCAAGCTGCACCACCTACTTACCAATTATCTCCACCTTCCGCATATCAGCCTACTTCACCCAAATACTCCCAATCCGCACACGCCTACCAAGACTACAACACACAACAAGCCTACTATCAATCACCTCCCCCTCGTTAAATTTCCCTAGACCCCATCCAAACTTTGACCGCAGACCTTCCAAACAATACACCACCATTGCCGAACCAATTGACCGGCTGTATGAAAGGCTTAAAGCTGCTGGTTACGTCACCCCTATCCCTGCCATAACCCTAGAAAATCCTTCCCAATGGGTCAACCCAAACAAAACCTGTGCATACCATTCCGGCATGAACGGGCATACCATTGATAAATGCCGCTCTCTAAAGGATAAGATCTAAGCTTTTATTGAAAACAAGATCATCGTGGAAAAAGAGCCTGTTCCGAATGTCCGCAACAACCCTCTACCAGACCACAAGGGTGTAGGTGTTCACATAATTGAGATAGAAGATGATTGGGACCCCAAGGGGTCGATCGGGTTGATAGTAGAGGGTAACGAGCTAAAGAAGCCGACAGTCACCCTTAATCCAATTGTTGTCCATATGCAGCCTTCTGAAGACGCCAAGCTGAACATGTCCATACCACTTGATCTTGAAGTACTAGCCTCCACAAAAACACCAACACCAATCGAGGTCGAGTTTGGGTCCCCAAAGGTGCCAGAGCCCTTTGAAGTCGCTATATTACCTTCCAAAGATAGGGTGCCTATTCCAGTAGCGATGACAGCCGTAACACCATTC
The DNA here is from genome assembly GCA_026770625.1 of Nicotiana glauca. Taxonomy (NCBI): domain Eukaryota; kingdom Viridiplantae; phylum Streptophyta; class Magnoliopsida; order Solanales; family Solanaceae; genus Nicotiana; species Nicotiana glauca. The sequence goes on from MU784696.1 coordinate 5,227, forward strand.
CACACAAAAGCCATACCATGGGACTACACAACCGAGTAAAAAAGAAAGGGAAAAGCCAAGTTCGGGGAAACAGTTGCAGCGCAGGGTATGACAAGAACCGGCAGGGTTTATACCCCAAAATACTTGGCTCAGTCAAGTAAACAGACCTCTGGTCGACAAGCCATCATTGAAACTGGACCCAGTGATCTCTGGAGAAAGATACAATCCAAGGAATACTCGGTCATTTACCAACTGAACAAAACACCGTCACAGATCTCTATCTTAGCTCTGCTACAAAGCTCGGACACACATAAGAATGCGTTATTGAATGTGCTGAGCGAGGCATATGTACCCAGCAACATAACTGGAGGAGAAATGGCAAACATGGTAGGGCAAGTATTGGAGAGTCACAAAATCACTTTCCACGAAGATGGCCACCGGAAGGGCTAAGCCACAATAAGGCATTTCACATCACTGTGCAATGAGAGGATTATTTCATCACCAGGATTCTGATTGACGGAGGGTCCAGCCTCAATATTTGTCCATTGGTGACTCTCAGAACATTGGGAAAGAGCCTGCATGAGATCAAGGATGGAGCCATCAATGTCAAAGCTTTCGATGGTTCCCAAAGGTCCACTATTGGGGAAATCAGTTTGTGTCTGCAAATGGGACCTACTTGGTTCGATCTCGACTTTCAAGTGATAGATGTCCCGACTTACAACTTGCTATTGGGACGGCCATGGATTCATACCGCTGGAGCTGTAGCATCAACCATACATCAGGCAGTAAAGTTTGAGTGGAATCACCAAGAGGTGATTATTCATGGCGACGGTAGCAATCCCATACACAGTCGCCAGACCATCCCAACAATCGGAGGAAGATGAAAGATAGGTGGAGAAACCTACCACCATATTGAGCGAGTCAACGCCGTGGACAAGGATAAATGGTGGGATAACAAAATCAAAAGCATGTTGAACTGGTGCGGGTACGAACCTGGCAAGGGACTGGCAAAAATCTCCAAGGAATTGCTAAGCCTGTCAAGTTGAAGAAACATGATACCACTTTCGGTTTGGGATATGAATACACCTGGGAGGAGTTTAACCACTGGTCGCCACCATGGTGCAGTCCCTACTACCCACTGGAACATCCGATACCTCGCTTGGAGTAGACTTTCCAGTCAGCTGATGTTATATATGGGTCGGAATAAGAGGAAGCGCTGGCGACGATGAGGAATTTATTTTTGGAAGATGATAATATAGACTGTTGTGTCATTTTCGAGGAGGAGGGGGAGGAAGGCCCTTCCATACAAGTCGTGAGCCGAGGAGAGCACCTCAAAAATTGGTCCATCAGAACTACCAGAGCCTAGAAAGCTTCGGGGTAGCAAGGCTGAACAAAGCACCATGCATTATCTTTATTTTTCGCTAGTTGACTTTCTTTCCGCATTTTAATTTTGAAATAAGAGTTCCAATATTCAAAACAATTATGAAATTTATCAAAGCATTTTAGTTTCTTATAAATCTTGCTCTTATTACTTTTTATCATTTACTTTATTTACATAGCATTACTATTACTTATCTTGATGAACCGATGACTGTGACATGCAAAGAGACAACGCAACAAACAGATATAGACTCAAAAGAAGATGATATACCATAAGAGGTTGAGTATTTTGAGAATAGACCTAAGTCTAACTTGGACGAAACTAAGATTGTTAACCTGGGAGATGTAGAAAATGTCAAAAAAATGTGCATTAGTGTCCATTTGTCACTATCAGAAAAGAAAGAGTACACATAATTCTTAAGGGAATACGAGGACATATTTACCTGGTCGTATGATGATATGACCGGTCTCAGAGCATATATTGTGGCTCACAAACTGCCAACCGATCCTACATGCCCGCCGGTAAAGCAGAAGCTCAGGAAGTTCAAGTCTGACATGATTTTGAAAATCAAGAAAGAAGTCACCAAGCAAGTCAAAGCCAAGGTTCTCAGGGTAGTAGGGTATCCAACATGGTTAGCTAACATCGTGCCAGTACCAAAGAAGGACGGGAAGGTTAGAGTCTGTGTTGACTACCGGGACCTCAACCGGGCCAGTCCCAAAGACGACTTCCCCTTGCCAAACATACACATCCTGATCGTTAACTGCGCCAAACATGAGCTGTAGTCATTTGTTGATTGTTTTGCTGGGTATCATCAGATATGGATGGATGAAGAGGATGCACTTGTTGTGATCTGACTTGGGTAGCTCATAAGCTGAGGCACTATTTCTGTGCCTATACTCTTATCTCATATCAAGAATGGATCTGCTGAAGTACATCTTTCAGAAGCCCATGCCCACTGGCAAACTAGCCAAGTGGCAAATCCTGCTGAGTGAATTTGACATTGTTTATGTGACTCAGAAGGCAATCAAAGGACAAGCACTGGCAGATCATCTTGACGAAAATCCCATGGACGAAGAAGTTTGGTCGAAGCCGATCAATTTAGATGTAGTAAAGAGATACTATGTGTAACACTTATGATTTCCTTATATGATTTAATTTGAACTACGCCTGACCTGATTCCCATTTAAGAGGGGATACGTAGATAGACCTATGGGTTCAGTCATAATTCAATAAAATTTTCATTTCCCTCACAATTGGAAACTGGGGCAGAATTTTGAGGAGGACCCTCAAAATTCTGGAGCAAAAGAGGTTGCAATGTCTTGAACCGCGTCGTAGTAGTCGGTTCATCTAAAGAAAATTATTTTCAATTATACATTTATGCTACACTTTACTAAATCATGCATATCTATTATCAAATTACTTTATTCAGCAACGCTACCCCAATGATATACAACATCACCGAAAGGTAGAGCCGAGCAGGACAAGCGAAGTCTACGAGGATACGAACTAACCTTTCCCCTATACAAAACTCACAATTTTTCTTTGGATGCAGGCACTCAAGTCATAAAATCATCAGATATACCTACACACTCACACTTCTGAGAAATACAACTCTCAGAATCATCGCCTATCTACAATTACTATCCGCACACGATAACCCCCAGCAACCACAACATCACAATCAGCTATCAGCTATAAAGCTATCAGATAACAGATTTTACTACTATTCGTCTTTTACTTTTTTGAATTGCATAAGGCTACCATTCTGCCTTCCGAGACTAAGCACTGTCTCTTTCTGCATTCTTTTGCATTGCATAAGGCTACCATTCTACCTTCTGAGGTTAAGCTCTACCTCCGTCTGCATTTTCTGCATTGCATAAGGCTACCTTTCTGCCTTCCGAGGTTAAGCTTTACCTCTATCTGCATTTTCTGCATTGCATAAGGCTACCTTTCTGCCTTTCAAGACTAAGCAGTGTCTTTATCTGCATTCTTCTACATTGCATAAGGCTACCATTCTACCTTTCAAGACTAAGCGCTGTCTTCATCTGCATTCTTCTACATTACATAAGGCTACCATTCTGCCTTCCGAGGTTAAGCTCTACCTCCATCTGTATTTTCTGAATTGCATAAGGCTACTTTTCTGCCTTCCGTGACTATGCACTGTCTCCATCTGCATTCTTCTACATTGCATAAGGCTACCATTCTGCCTTTCGAGACTAAGCACTATCTCCATCAGCATTCTTCTGCATTGCATAAGGCTACCATAAGGCTACCATTCTGCCTTCCGAGGTTAAGCTCTACCTCCATCTGCATTTTCTACATAGCATAAGGCTACCATTCTACCTTCTGAGGTTAAGCTCTACCTCCATCTGCATGGCTAAAATAACACCACCTTTATTTAGATTCCGCATTGGCTGGAATATTGCCACCTTTATTTAAATCCTACATCGGCTAAAATATCGCCATTTTTATTTATGTCTTGCATAGGCTGAAATATCGCCACTTCATTTAAATCTTGCATCAGCTGAAAGATCGCCAATTCATTTAAATCCTGGTATGGCTAAAACATCGCCACTTTATTTAAATCCTGCATCGGCTGAAAGATCGCCATTTTGATTTAAACCTTGCATGGTTGAATGATTGCCACCTTTATTTACACTCTTATGGGCTGAAAGATCGACACCTTTTGCTTTTTCATGGGTTGAAAGATTGCCAAATTATCCAAGGGCGTCATTGTTTTGAGGCACCATCTTCATAGCCTGAGAACGCCATGCCATGGCCTGAGGACTCCTTTATCTCTTGCATATCATTACTCAAAGGAATCATCGCTCAAAGGCATCATTCTCATATCCCGAGAGAATCATTTCATAGCCTACAAATCCTTTATTATACGCTTTATGGCCCAGGGCATCATGGTCTAAGGACGTCGTCCTAACTGTCCAAGGACAGAATTCATGGTTCAACGGGAACTTGCATCACGTTTAAATTTATGCACAACATATGTTCGTATTGCTCATTTGCAGGTAAATTGGCTACAAATGGCCATCTCAGCAGGAGCGATCCCGCTCCGATTCCCGCAGCCTACTAGATTTTGACCATCCATCGCGCCCGTTCTTGGAAAAGTCTCCATCGGCATATTCCGTCGATGGATCCCGAACTACATATGGTCTGATTCATGTAAGACCAGGGATATGTAGGTAGTTCAGGAACCAGATCTCGGTCAAAATTCTTCAAGTCATTTCGTTCAGTCAAATTGGCCATCATATCTTTACCCGACAACTCTTTCATCATTCCCGGGTAAAGAGGGGCAACTATTGATACCCAATTTTTTTCTATGTATTTTCGTATACAAAATACTTTCAAAATAGCATGTACATTTATATATAAGCATGCCCAAGTGTTTTGGTATTTTACACAATTTTTAAAGATTTTCAAAATCAATTTATTGTCTATTTTAGCAGTATAAAATCCAATAATTATTCCCAAAGATTATCATTTTGGTGAATGACCTATTGTATTCGCATATATACACCAAAATATAGCTAAGGTGATTTTTGTATATTTTTTACAAATTTATTTGGTATTTAAAAGACTAAATTGCATATAATTGCAATTGTAGCCTACTTTAAGATTAATAGCATTTTGTAATTGTAAAATTGGGTCAAGTATATTTAAATTAATATTTATATACTATTAATTGTTTCAGTACTTTTAATTTTCTTTTAAAATCATCTTCACTATTTTTATAAAATAAAAAGGGAAATTGGCTATTTAATATTTAGCCCCATTTTTATTCCAATAACAGCCCCATTACATTTCGATTGTAGCGCTTAATTTGACTCAATTAAATCAGCCCAATTCCATTTGGATCCAACCCACGACCCAATTCCAAATGACCCGCCCGGTGCCTACTATTGATCCAGGATGTTGATCATTTTGATCAACGGCCATAAACCACCCTTACCTTTTTAACTCCAAACGACTACCCTAATCCCTCATTTCCCATCTCTCAGCTGCCTTTGAAACCTCTCATCTCTCAAACTCTCCGAAACCCTAGCCTCCTTCTACCCCCCTTCAACCACCACTCCACCGGAATCCATGGCTTCTCAGGCCATGGATGGTTAGTACTCACCCCCCTCCATCAGTAAACCATGGTTGTTCGAAGCTTCGAGACCTGACCTCGATTGTTCTCCTTTAGATCTTCTCCGATATTTAGATCTATGGCTTCTCCGGCCATTACACCAGCATATTCAAGCACTATGAGCCTTTTCGACTCAGGATTAGACTTTCCTTAAGACCTTTCTCATTTTTAGGGTTTTCTCTGAAACCCTAAGTTGTCCGAGGTTCTTTGCTTGCTTATTTTTTTAGATCTGGAAAATGTCTGTGTTATACTGAACTTTTTAAAGGTTTTCTCCAAATTCTCTTTTTAAAATCGTTTAATTCGATTTAGGGTTTCTGAAAGGATTTCCAAAGGCATCTTTCTGATTCTTTTTGTTCTTTCTTTATGTGTGTTTGTCTGTGTTATCCTCGTATGACTTCTCTTACTATGCATGTACTATTCTTCTACTTTCTTTTTCTACTATACCTGTTACTCCTGTACTCACATGTTAATCCATGTCATGTTTTCCTGACTCCTCTACTATATGTGTTTACTGTGAGTTCTTTGATGTTGTTTGCTTTATTGGACTATGTTTGTGTTCTTACTAAGCATGATTCATATGTTTTTGCCCAAGTTTATATCACTTTTTCTTCTAAACTTGTTTAAGTTATGAGTTTTTCTCAAAACGTGTTCTCCATGCTCTTAACTATGTATCGTGCCTATTTATTTCTCATAAGTCTTTGGAAAAGACGTCTGAACCTTTATCGAGCGGCTTGCCTTCTCATCTCTATTGTCTAATTCATCTTGAAACCAAGATTTAGGGTTTTCTTTGGCGATTTTGATTTTTGTGCTTGAATTAGGGTTCCACTTTGGACCCTGGACTCTCAAACTCATTGTGAGTCTACATATTGGACTTGTACCCTTTTCGCTTACGATTCTGAACCTCTCTTTGATTAAACTCTCTTCTAAATAACTTGACAGTCCCTTCTTGATTCATATATTTGTGTGCTTTATATATATATAAGAACTCTTCTTTCGAAATGTTTTACCAACTAATTGATTGATTTTGAAGTCCTTAATGGGGCTAATTGATTGTTAGTGATTGCCTTTAAATTAAAACCTTTCTTTACCCCATTCCTGACTTGGTTCATTCGAGTAAAAGCCTGTAAGTTTAATTTCCCTGGCTATTTGATTGATTCCTTTTCCTTATTTTTCATAAACCGTGTACTATTGGACTTTTGCCGTAAATAACTCCTGTGTATTTACCCCTTTTTATATTACTTTGGGGAAAGTTTTAATCAAATTCTTTCCTTAAATATCTTCTACCCGTTTGAAATCAAATCCCTCAACTGAAGGGAAATTCTATGTGATTCATTGCAAACTATTTTCTTACCTTTCTTACTTGCTTCTCTGCACTATAAAAGGGACTACCCTTCTTCACTTTTAAAGACATTTCGAGTTCAATACCTTGAACTTTTACTTCCAATTTACACACTTACAATACTGCTTTGAGTTAAATACTCTCTCAACCCTCTACTTTTTTGAGATCTTTTGGAACTGCTTGCTTATCTTTTCAAGACTACTATTTTACCTATTTTCCCTGAAACTGGTATGTCTGATTTAATTTTTCTGCCTGACCCTTATGTGTTTACTTTATAGTTGCAGCATTCTTGTTTAATTTTTTGTTCATGTTCAATGATTAAACTATGTATGTACTTTCCTTGCATTTGTTTCTATTGTGAATCCCTACCCCCTATTCCCCTCTATGTGTCTGAGTTAAGGTTTTGGCCTGGCAGTATCCAAATTACTGCTCAGGTCTGAACTTGATCTTCAATGGATCCGAACTCTAAAGATTTGGCTAATAGGCTGGTCAGGGGTGTGCCAGCATTCCTTATTACTGGGCATGACCACTACCTTTCCCTGGACTCTCTAATTCCCCTCTATGCACTTGCACTTACTCTTAGACTCTAAGTTCTACCCCCTCATATGAGCCTTGCTTTGTCGCTTTGATTTCCCTCTAAACTTGGACATTTGAGGGATGGCCCTTCCACATTGCACAATAATCTCATTCTGTAATGTATTTGGGGTGTAAGCACTGCCGGAGGCTTTTGAGATTCTTAGGGAACTTTGACACATCCCAAATAAGAGAAAGGTCTTGGAAAAGTGATCATGGAAGTTGGTTTATCTGATATTGTTAGACCTTGAGTCTGAATTAGGCTGTTTTGTTGTAGCTTGAATTTCTGATGTAATTTTTTTTATCTTAATTGATTCATTCGGGTCTGTAATAATTTGTAATAACTATAGGGTTCTAGTGAAAAAGGGGAGGGTCCTTTATGTATGCATATGGGTAAACAACATGCTCATAGGGATTACTATTTACAAATTCTGTATTTATGCATTACATATAGAACTCCTGCCTATAAGTTTTTGCATATAGAAATCATGTATAAGTTTCTGCGCTTATGCATTTAGAAATCATGCCTATAATGCACTACACGTAGAAATCCTGCCTATAAGATTGTTTTATAACCACATTAGAAACCATGCCTATAAGTTTCTGCATATAGAAATCCTGCTTATAGTTTTGTTTCTGCACCTCTGCATATACGTCTGTCATTAGGCAAATAATCATAGGTTTAATAATAATCAACTTCATTCTAGATATCATGCCTATAGGACTCTTGCAGTTACATAATCGTCTTAAAACCAAAAACGTTTAGAAATCATGCCTATAGGATGTAATCAGTTGAATCAACTTCGTCTATTTCATCTATGGGTTTAAAATCAGTAGAAAGGTCGTTTAAAATCTGCAGAGCTTTTGTTTATGAAACCAGTAACCTTTCTTTAAAATCAGTATGCCTCCTGCATTGTTAGATATCATGCTTATAGGCCTCATCTAGGCAAATCAGTAGGTAATTAATCAACTGTGTCAGTCGCTGATAAACTACAACCAGACAAGGCCAAATTCGAACTTCTCATCCGAGAAATATGTGATAAAGTAGCCTGTCCTAATGCTTTAAATTTAATTTAGACTATAACCAGTATTTGAAGTCATGCTAGATAATTTGCTTCTTTAAGTGAGGAGGCCTGTTTGAGCCTTTAATATGCTATGTGTTTTCCCTAACTGCATTACATGTTTTGTTTGCCGCCTTAGACTTTTATCCTTTTAAACTCTAAAAAAGCCCCCAACTCCCTCCCCCTTTTTAGGATTAGTAGTCCCAAATGCCTCCGGGACTGATAGGATTGGGGCAGGTAATAACATGCAATAAGTAACGATACTATTTCGCATTTTAATGCCTTAACGGGTGGGAAGGCTAGATATGGACATGATGACCAGTGCGCTAATACCACGTGCAACCCCTTTTCTGAGCAGTGATTGCCGGGTATTGTATTGATGTGATCCATATTGATTATAAACCTAGGACCACCTTCCCTTTTACTTGTTTTCATATTTTCTTAAAATTTCTGCCCTCTTTACTTCTCCTCAAATTTCAATTTGCTTGCAATATTATGTGAAAAATCCCTCTATTTGAACCCTTATTTGTTTACTTGTTAAGTGAAGTCACAACTATAACATGGCCGGGAACAACACTAGTAGATCTTGGGGGTGCCTAACACCTTCCCCCCGAGATAATTTCTAGCCCTTACCCAAACTCTGGTTCTTCAACTCAAACCCTTCTTAGTGTCCTAATGCACTTTAATCATTAGGTGGCGACTCTTCAATTCAAAACCCAATTCCCAAAAGGGAACGAGTTGTCCTCCCAAATGTCATAAACCCGATTTTACCTTAGAAAAAGGGGGCACGACAGAGAGTAGGTCTTCTTTTTTAATGGAAGATCCTAGATATATGAGGTCATCAACCTCACTATTCTGCTCTCGGGGTACATGAACTAGGGCCCATTCTTTGAAGCCACGTAGAGCGACTTGGATTTTGTCCAGATACCTCTGCATTCTGTCTTCTCAAGCTTTGTAGCTCTAGCTTACCCGGCATACTACCATGAGTGAATCGCATCTAGCCTCGACGGTTTTAGCTCCCAAGCTTTTAGCCAGCTCTAAACCTACAATCATAGCCTCGTACTCGTCTTCAGTATTAGTCAACTTTTCAGTTTTTATAGATTGTCTGATCACGCTGCTGACGGGTGGTCTCAGGAATATACCGATCCCAGAGCGCCTTATGTTTATGGCACCGTCTGTGAACAGGGTCCATATCCCAGAGGACGTCCCTGATTTTAATAAAAGTTCCTTCTCTACCTCGGGTACGAGAGAGGGCAAGAAATCGGCCACGAAGTCCGCCAGGATTTGGGACTTGATGGCCGTTTGAGGTTGATACTCGATATCATACCCCCCGAGCTCGATGGCCCACTTGGCCAACCACCCCGACAGCTCAAGTTTATACAGTATGCTCCAGAGGGGGTACGTTGATACAACGCAGATACGATGGCATTGAAAATATGTCTTCAGCTTTCACGAAGCACTTATTAGTGCGAGAGCCAATTTTTCCATATGGGGATACCTTTGGTAACCCCTACTGTCCGTCTTATATAATAAACAGGGAATTACATACCTTGCTCTTCTCAAACTAGTACGCTGCTTACCACTATTTCAGACATGGCCAGGTAAAGATAGAGTGTTTCTTTCTCCTTTGGTGTACGCAACAAGGGTGGGCTAGCAGATATCTTTTTAGTTCCTCTAAAGCGTGTTGGCATTCTGCAGTCCATTCGATGTTGTTCTTTATTTTAAGCAAAGAGAAGAAATGATGGATTTTGACTGATGATCTTGATATAAACCTGCCCAGAGCTGCTATCCGCCCTGTTAGTCGTTGCACAACCTTTACATTATTTACCATTGTGATTTCTTCGATGGCCTTGATTTTGTCGGGGTTAATCTCAATCCCCCGGTTCGATACCATGAAGCCCAGGAATTTTCCCGAACATACCCCAAAGGCACATTTCTCGGGGTTGAGATTCATGTTATAATTTCCGAGGATGTCAAAAGTTTCCTGCAAATGAGTCAAATGGTCCTCTGCACGCAGGGACTTAACTAGCATGTCATCAATATGTAGTTCCATTGATTTTCCTACTTGATGCTCAAACATTTTATTAACTAGGCGTTTGTACGTTGCTCCCCAGTTTTTTTAGTTTGAAGGGCATTACGTCATAACAATGGGTACCATACTTTGTGATGAATGAAGTTTTCTCCTTGTCCTCGGGGTTCATTTGGATTTGATTATACCCCGAGTAGGCGTCGAGAAAGGTAAGGCTCTCGTGGCTGGCCGTAGCATCGATCAGATGATTGATGTTATGTAGTGGGAAGGAATCTTTGGGACACGCCTTATTCAAGTCTTTATAATCTATGCACATTCTTAGCTTGTTTCCCTTTTTAGGTACTAATACTACATTGGCCAACCATTCGGGGGTATTTTACCTCTATAATGGATCCTATTTAAGAAGTTTTGTTACCTCTTCTCTGATGAAAGCATGTTTTACCTCAAACTATGGTGTTCTCTTTTGCTTGATGGGTTTAAATTTAGGATCGACGCTCAGTTTGTGGGAGGTTATTTTTGGCGGAATTCCTATCATATCTAAGTGGGACCAAACAAAACAATCGATATTATCATTAAGAAATTGGATGAGCTCTCACCTGAGTTTGGGGGTTAGCCCTGTTCCTAGATATACCTTACGGTATGGGAGGTGTTCGACCAAAATGGCCTGCTCTAATTCTTCGGCTGTTGTCTTAGATGCGTCTGATTCTTCGGGTGCGACAAAGGTTCAAGGGGTGGAGTAGTCTTCTTTGTTGTCCTCGGGAGCTTGTACGTTCTTGGGCTCGTCAGAAATCGGGCCCGTGGTGGTCGGCACCTCATGGCAAACCACGAACATTTCCTTCGCTGCCCGCTGTTCTCTATATATGGTTGTTATGTCGTCCTTTGAGGGAAATTTTATCGTCTGGTGCCGGGTTGACAGTACTGCCCTCATGACGTGTATCCAAGGTCTGCCGAGTAATGCATTATACCTCATGTCGCCATCGATGTCCTAGAATTTTATGGTTTGAATTGCTCCGGACATGTCGATCGAGAGGGTGACCTCCCCTTTGGTTACCTCGCCGATCATGTCAAAGCCATGGAGGATTCGAGAGATGGGAGTAACATCGAATAGTCCCAGTCATCCTACCACCTCTAATTTGATTATATTGGCCAGACTGTCTGGGTCCACAAGCACACATTTTATCTTAGTTTTGTTTGAAAGAAACGAGATCACCAATGCGTTATTATGTGGTTCTGTCATGGCCTCGAGATCCTCTTCGCTGAATGTGAGGGTGTCTTCGGGCATGCGGTTTATGGTCGGCCCCTCTTCTACGGTAGACGTTCTCGTCTACTTGAATATGGGCGCTTGGGGGGTATTAGTTCCTCCAATAATCATAACGTCTTGTTGAGGAATATCTTCTTCTGCCCAGGTCGAGTTTTGCGGTGGACAACTGATATCTGGGACAAGCATGTCCCTTGCTTTGTGGTTTTTGAGGTTGTTGTTCTCAACCTTGTTCACTAAGCCAGATATTTTGACCTGAAATCGAAGATCTTGGACAAGACGAAGTGTGAAAGATAACTTACGTTGTGTGACGAAACTAGCAAGAAAATAATCACTATTATTTTTAGCCCCACGGTGGCGCCAAACTATTTACCTTGAAAATGGCAATAACAATTAAATTTCTTGATGGGACTCAAAAAATATGTGATATATCTTTATGCTAGTTGTGGAGTAGTTGATGCTTTATGAAGTTTGAGGGTGAGACGCGAGCTAAAGTAAAGCAGTAATTGAACCGAGAGATAGCCATTTGGGGCCTCGAGCTGGTTGATTTGGGACCTCGAGCTCGGGCTCGAGCTATCGGGGGAAATTGGGGAAGGGCTAACAGATGTAATAATATTAAAGGAGGCTCTTTATGGCCAATGATAAGCAATAAATAAGCAATGAATATAGAACAAGTATGAAAATAATATGATAGAACAACAACGTCGAGAGAATATCTTAGAGAGAAAGAGAGGGAGTTATCATATATTTGATGTAGAGCCTTTGGAGCAACATCAGTCCTGTACAAAATAGTGAAAATCCCCTTTATATAGAAGGGGTAAACTTATACGGTAAGGAATCTGTTAGCTATAAAGGTGTGGAGATGGGACGACTGGAAATGATTCCCCGAGTAGGGCTCAGTATAGCCTAGCTAGGCTTTCTCAGACTCAGCCGTGACATACTGTGAGCACATGATTTTTGCCCTACATGAAAATAACTCAAAAAAATAAAATAGATCAAAATAATTTTTATTGATTTTTTTAGGAATTTTCCTTTATTCAGTTGCATTTCATGCATTTTAATATTTTAAAATCAAAATAATAAATACCAAAAAATATCTTGCATAGCATTTAGGTTTTATCGGAAGTCATTTGGTTTTCATAAAAATTTAAAATTCACAAATTATATTTGATTTTTACACCTTTTCCTTTTGTTGATCTTTCTCTTCTAATTTAGGATTAAGTAGTTTTATAATTTTCATAATTAGTATAATATTAGATAATTTAGGTTTTCAATTCTAGGATTTTTAATAAAAAAAGAAGATAAAAAGAAATTGGGAATAAAAATTAGAAGAACCCTTTCCCCAAGAAATATTCCCCACATAAGATCTTCTCCCAAAATATTTTCCTCCCAAAAGACCTTCCCCAAAATATTTTCCCCCCAAAAGACCTTTCCCCAAAATATTTTTCCCCCAAAATACCTTCCCCAAAATATTTTCCCCCAAAACTATTCCCCACACACACCCTATACACTACTATATATACACACAAAAATTACACACACAAAAGGGAGACGCCTAAAAGAAGAGGAGCGACAACAACAAAAGCTTAAAAAAGGAAAGAGCAGCAACAATTTCTCTGGACCAAAAGTTTGCAACGTAATTCTAATAAAAGTGTGGTTTCATCATTTGGAAAACCGGAAAGAAAAACATATATTTTCTTTATTCCTCCTTCAGATTTTGGTTTTGGATTTTCAATTATGGAGTCGGATTGATTCGAGGTCGTTGTTCGTGGGTTGCTATTCGAGGTTCGAGGTTCACAATGGAGTTTTCTGTTGCTATTTCAGTCTCGTGTTCGAGTCTGTTGCCGAATTGTCTTGTAATCACTATCAGCAAATTAATTGTGAAACATTTGCTGGTCCATCTCGCTAGTCTCCTCCTTAGTTTATGATTTATTTTCAATTATTATTATTATTATTATTATTATTATTTGAATAGTTCATAAAAATAAAAATAATCATTGTTGATGTTTTGGGTAGGTTCATGTTGATCTCTGTCGAGTCAATAGTCACATGTGAGCTAATTCAAGCAATTTATTAGACACTCATACTCACTGTTAATGGAAGAGATATTAGCCGAGGACTCGTTTTCACTGAAAGCTAAGAGGCTTAATTAATCCCTTCATGAAGTAGCTGTTCTCACCTATCACTTTAGTTTTATGTAAAGGGTATGCATCTGGAATTGTGATTCACATACGATGGCTTGAATTGTGCGGAGTAGATAATGTGAATGTTGTCGAAATGTGATTCGAAATGCACGTCTCTGCTAAGCTTCTTTCTTTTCGATTATTAAATTGCCACTTTATTGGAAAATTAGTATTGTTATATGTTTAGTGGATCAAATTAGAGGTGTCATAGGCACTTAGCATTATCCATTTCATGAGTACTGTTACGCGGCGCCTTCCTGATGTTCCTTGGAAGGGCAACGTAAGGCTAGGCAACCGATGTCAGTGCGGTTGCCGTCCGCCAATGAGGTCCCCCACCGCACGCTAGACTAGAGTGTCAGTGCCGTGCGGGAAAAACCAATGTCAATAGCAATTGCGGAAGCTTGAGAGTGAATTGGGTTTTGAATGATGATGATGATTGTATTGATGATGATGATTACAAAATGCGGTGTCGAGGGGTGGAGAAACCAGTATAGAGAAATGATTGCTGAAAATGTTTTGAATGCTTGATACCCCCTAATAATGTTAAAAAAATAAAAACCAAAGTTACAAGACTAGCCCTATGAAAGCTGTAAAAGCATACTGAATGAAAATGATGTAACTAGCCTAGAACAATACAATGAAAAGGACTTAGTTTATTACAATGTACAACTAAGTCCGATGGCAGCAACTTGGTCTTGCGGGACAGGGTCTGCGCGCGCGGTGCTGGTGGCGCGCACGACACTTGATATGTTTGCCTGAGGCTGGGCGCTGGTGCTTGGCATAAGGGTCTGGGCGTGAGGCGCTGTTGGAATGGGCCTGCCGCTGGGCGCCGGCGAGGCATCAAGATGGGCGCGCGCGGCATTGTCAAGGCGCGCGGCGCTGGTGTCATTGGCCAGCCACTGGGCGCTGGCAAGAGGCATCGATGGGGCGACAGAGGCACATGCACACTTGTCGCTTGGCGTAGCCAAGACCACGGGGCCGACCATGGGGCTAGGTATTGTGAGGCTTGCTAGGCCGCCATGGGGCGCGACCAAGGGGTCATGCGGCGTGTATGGAAAGAACCCCATGACATTCTCCCCCACCTGAGTTGGCACTGTCCTCGGAGCCTTATGATGCTGATGATGATGGATGTTCTGATGATGATGGTTGATTTATGGGTGGTCTGCGCCCCTCTGTTCTGGGAGGTCTGTGCCCCTCTGTTCTGGGAGGTCTGCGCCCCTCTGTTCTGTGAGGTCTGCGCCCCTCTGTTCATTGCGCTTGCTTTGGTAGCGAAGCAAAGATGTTATGCGGCTGGCGTGGAAGACTGGATGGATCTTCCACCATGATGGGGTTTTCACCTGATATGAGGATTTCCCAATGCGTATTTGAATGGACAGGGGCCCGATGTATTTTTGTTGCAGGCGAGGATCATGGGTCCTCTCTGCGAACAAGTAACGCTTTGGGATGCATAACATTACTTTGTCCCCTGTTTGATGATGGGCAAAGCAAAGATTATGTTCGGTGAACCTTTTTGACCGCTCTTGGGCTCTGACGAGATAGCTCCGCACTATCTCCATGTTGCGCTCCCATTCGCTCGAGAAGCTGGCAACTCGAGGCGATTTGGGCATGATGGATGCATTCTCTATTTGCGGGAGAAGCGGTTGTTGTCCGGTAACAAGTTCAAAAGGGTTATGGTTTGTATGAAGGCCCTTTTGAGAATTGAAACACAGCTGAGCAACATCCAGGAACTTCACCCAATGATTCTGTGATCCGGTTGCAAAGTTGCGAAGGTATTCCTCCAGCATGTCATTGAGCCGGTCTGCCTGGCCATCCGATGATGGATGGATGCCTGAGTTTTGACTCACTGTTAACCCAAAGCTCCTGAACAGATGGGTCCAGAAGTTGCTAGTGAAGCGTGAGTCGCGCCCACTAACAATGTGTTTGGGCATACCCCAATGTTTGATGATGTGCGACAAAAAGAGTCTGGCTGCATCTTCTGCTGAGATGTTCTGCGGGGCTGCTATGAGGGTTGCATAGTTTGAGAATTGATCTATGACAACCATGATGGATGCAAGATTCCCTACTTGGGGCAATCCTGTGATGAACCTGAGGGAAACACTTTCCCATGGTCTCTGCGGGACATGTGATGGCTGCAAGGGTCCCTTCTGTGATGAGGGATCCGACTTGTCTTTGTGGCATGGTTGACAAGTCTTCACATGCTGATGAGTGTCGCCCGTCTTTTATGGCCGGGGACATGATGGTTGTTTGTTGTTGGGAAGGGTAGCAGGAACCTGGGGTTCATGTCTGTCAGCTACCTTCTCCAACTGCATGGCCGAGATGTTTCCAGCGGCTGTCTTGATGGGGAAGCATGGTATGGTGCAGGGCTTGGACCCGTTTTCGCCCATCATGAGGAGCATGTTGGCATATGGCACTGGGATA